>LS942628.1:29942-43181 GCA_900490955.1 Micoletzkya japonica
GTCTTTATCGGCAGCCGGCAGGGATTTCCTCGCCCTTTTCAAAATGAAGTTCACCGTGTTTATCCGATAAACGCTTTCAAGAATATTCCGATAAAGTGTTTTCGCATCTATTTGCTATAACTCAAGCGCTGTACAATCGGTAGTGAAGGAAATATGTACGATCAACGGTCATGGCACACCATACAATGACATCTTTTGGGGTGGCTACAGTAATCGTCGACGAATGTAAATAACAGAAAGTGGAGCACGCATGGCACGGAGGTCACTACACCAAAGTGGGCGGGACTGGGCGCTTGACATAGCGTGCGAACAGACCTCTCCTCCTCGTGGAGATGTCAACCTCGTGCACGATTTGCTACGAAGACTACGGCGAGATTGAGGTATGTTCAGGTTTTTTTTTCCGTTTTCGAAGAATATCCTGGCCAACTTTGAGTAATGGTGACAAATTTGTGGCGAAAAGTATCGAATTACTATCGTAAATACGTTGGCCATGCGAAACTCTTTCATCAGGCCTCCACGCTGCCGTGCGGGCACATCTTTCACAGTGAGTGCGTCAAGCGGTGGCTGGAGGTATCGCTTTCCTCGGGGTTCAGTTCACCGTATAAAGGGGTCTATTGGAACCCAAAGAATTCACATTATGCGCAACAGTTGAAGAAGAACGATTCCTCATCGTTGTGCCCTCTCTCAACAGGGGATAAATACTCATATTTGAAAATCATTTCACGGTTGGGGGTAATTTGCCAGTTGCGGTAGGGTAGCCATGTAAATCAAGAATTTAGAAATCCGGTGGGGGTGATTTTTCACTGCGGTATGGGTCATTATGTAGTAAAAGACGATTTGCGGCGGGAAAAAATGTAATCAAATACATTATTTTTCCCTTGCCTCTCAATTGTCTGTGATTGTAGGTGCAGGGCAAGTGTCCTTGTTGTCGTCAACGGTGCACTGCTGACCAGCTCATTCGGATCTTCCTTGACGTTACGCCGGTAAGATGAAAATCACGAATGAAGTCTCGAAATCTAATCTGCTGTTTCACTTAATATCGTACGTAGTGACAGAGTGCCGCTGGCGGCGTACAGTTGTTTGGAAATACCGTGTCTTTGCTGTAGTACAAATAGCCGTACTTACTGAAATATGCGCATATACTTTACTGAGAAGTGTTTTAACTATGGAGATATAAGGGGAGTATTTGAACTGTAGCATTTACAGGCTGAATCGAGTAAGAATAAGGCTGGCGGTAGCAAGAAATCGAAGAATAAGAAGAAGGAGGCAAGGGCGGGTCGGAAGGAGAAGAATCATGCAGCAGGCGATAGTGAGGCACTGCGAGATGAAGTGTCGCTGCTCAAAGCACAGGTATTCGATGGTTTTGTTTTTATTTCTTTGCGAACAGAAAGGAACAGCACAACGTCTTGCTTGAAAAGCGTGACTACTGATCGGTAGAAGATTGTGTTAACGTGCAATGTTGTCGTCAGCGTTTCGCTTGACAATTGGGCGTTATATTTTCATTGCGTCATCAGAAAGATAAACAAAAGGGATAAAACATATTTGAAGTGGAATGTTGTAGGTGGAATCATTGCGATTGAAGTCCGAGCAGGAGGACAGGCAGAAGAAGGGTAGAGCCTTTTTCCTAATCATCTATTTTCTATGATATTCCGAAAGATGAAGGCGTAAGCACAGTTTCAGCTACAACACCGTAGGTATTAAGTAAGTATGAGGATAAATAGTAAAGTAGTGGTAATTTCAGAGCGCAAGGCTCACGAAGAGAAGCTGAGGAGGCAGGCTGAGTTCGATAGGGGAATCGGAAGGGGACGGGTAGGGGGAAGAGGAGGGGTGCACAGGTGAGTGAGTGTCTTGCAGTTTCTGTAGCCGTTTTCACGTATTTTTTCTTTGTCAGAGAAAATGTTTATGATTACGTGTAGTTTAGTTCCATGATTTCATCTGACTACGTCTAGTACGTCTAGTTTGTGAGCCTAGTGGCTTTTCGAGTATGACCGGCATTTCTAAAAGGATTCGCCAACAAGGTTGATGATATTACCAGGCCCACGCCATTCGTGTGCCCCGTGAACAACCTGTACGTGAAGAACTTTGACGAGACGGTGGGGGACGGAGAGCTGATGGAGTGGTTTGAGGAGTACGGAACGATCGTGTCGGCCAAGGTTCTTATTTGCTGAAATTTTAATTTTATTATTTATTTCATTAAAGTTACTTTTTTCCCATTAAAATATGCTTCTTTTTGATTAGATTCTTTTCATTAAGCGTAAAATGAAGGCCGTAGGTGATGCGGGACGGGGAGGGACGGTCGCGCAAGTTCGGCTTCGTGTGCTTTGAGACTGCGAGACAAGCTACGGAAGCACTGCGTGCGATGAGTGGACGGACGATCGGGCACAGGGAACTCTATGTGGGATATGCACAGAAGAAGGTTCGTTTTACTCCTCGGGCTATCTGGATTAGCGATCGGAATTACTCCAAGCGGCTTGAACACGCCATATCCAGAGCCCACTCAGGAGGTGGCGTTTGATGATTATCCTGTATCACATCGATGGTAGAAGATTGAGCCCAGTGGATCTCAGTTATCCAGGAGTAATCATGACGAGGATGATTCAGGAGGATCGCGAGGCGCAGTTCTCCTCCTCGTCCCCCGTCCCCTCTCCCCTCCGTCCCGTACCTCCGATGAAGTTTGACTTTGACGTGCGGCTCTCGATGTCCCGCAAAGCGACCAGTCGCCCCACCAATACATCGTTCTCGACCGCGCCGCGTCCGCGTCCGCGTCGCGTCTCTCCGTCAGGTGACGGATTTGGAGGACCATGCGGCCTTCCCTCAGGCAGCGGATACGGAGGACCACGCGGACGCGGATGCGGACGCGGACATGCCCCCACGCCACAGGTCGGGTATTACTTGAACTCGGGCCAATGGTCAGTGGTTGTCGATAGATCACCGTCAATAAGCAAGATTCAAAAGCCCTAAAAAATTTCTTGAACTGTTTTATTTACCCCAATTCCTATTATCATCTGTAAAACAACGCAGACTAACTGGCCTAGTTTGGTCGTCATTACACCACTTTTTGAAAGCTCAAAAAAGATTTCTCACTTACAGACCTCTACCTTCCGCAGTGGACCGGGCTTGCGTCGATTCTAAAGGATCAATACGCTGCTTCGATGCATAAGTCCTCGTTGACGATAATAACTTTCAATTACGGTGGAACGTACTTGGTACACTAAGCCTATTGTATTTCTTTTGTAAATTCCGTTTTCCTTGTTTTCGCTATTACAGCATCGCATTCAGCTTCCCGTTTTTATTGGTATCTTATCATTTTCTTTTTTCTCTTTTCCCGGTTCTGATCAAATCTGATCAGAGCAAGAAATGTTTTTGCGTTGTTCCGGTTTTTGCTACCATTACTTAAATTGCCGGTTAATAAAGCTGAACGCTAAAATATGCCTAGCTTTAATGATTGAGAGGGTTCGAAGCCATCCTGAATATTGCAATATTTTATATGAAATTCACGTAGTTTCGCAGTTGACACTCTCAGCTCAGAACTCATATTTGAGACAGTGTTCGAAAAAAATTGTTTTGAATTATGGAGATTATGGTTACGATTACTGTAATGCTTAATCCGGCAGGTACTAAAGCGATTTGGTCATACAGTAAGATACTATCGGATATTTTAAATTCCGTGCACATTGCGCGATGCATTGCGGTTTTTGCGCTCCACAGTGTGTACAGCCCTACGTTGGTGCGAAAGTACCCTAATTATTAATGTTTGATCTAACATTCACATCACAGATGGGCACGGTTGTAGGTACCGTGGATGGGTAGCTTACTGCACAACTTTTCTAGTATTGGTTAGCTTGCTGCAAAATGACATAATAGCTAAGCAGCGCGATCTTTGTATGGGAGGACCACTGCAGTAAGCTGCCGGCAGACTTTTGCTCCGGAGGCAACTTAGATTCTTCTCTTTATCGACTAACTACACTGTAAAATTTGTTGAAGTTACGTTTAAATGTTTTTTTTTTGCTATCACTAGTACTCCAATGCAAATGATTTGCAGCAAATGGGTTTGCGGCACGCTGTGTGGTCCATGTTTTTCGCATGAAAATGCATGCTCTCGTCTTTTTTTCGGAGCGTTATCGTTTCGTTCCCATCCTATTCATTATAAGGAATGAATAGCTCGCGCGCCGGCTCGTTATCAAGGAGATGCTGACCTCGCGTACGATCTGCTACGAGGATTACGGAGAAGTCGAGGTTGGCATAATATTTTCTTATTTCCTGAAGTCATCCTTACAAATTTTTTTTATAATAAATTATAATAGTTGTACGCTTCTTGTCCTTCCATACGCTGCGATAAAATGGCTTTTCAAGGCGTCGACTCCGCCGTGCGGTCGCATCTTCCACAGTGAGTGCGTCAGAGGATGGCTGGAGGTTAGCTCAGTTCTTCCTCAATTTCCCAATAGACTGCATATTTTGGAAAAGGGTGTGCCATTGTACACAGTATTAAGCCTACCAAAGTAAAATTGTAAAAACATTTGAGTCTGCCTTGGTTCAGTGCCCAAGTATGGATGGTTCCATTACAGGGACATGAGAGGTGTCCGTGCTGTAGTCAACAGTGCACTGCAGACAAGCTCATTCGCGTATTTCTCGAGGAGAATCCGGTAAGGGGGCTCACGATCTAAAACAAACGACAGCGTTAATACATCGAAATTCCCGCTCAGATCTTTTGATAACTCTGGAAATAGTAAATACGGGACAGTAAGAAGTCGGTAATTTACCAAGCGTTTACTGATGTCTTGTCAAGGGCAATATTCATGAACTGAAGGGCCTTGCCACTTTCAGACTGATTCGGGCAGCAAAAGAACTTACACTAGGAAGAATGAAGCGGGAGGTTGGAATGCGAAGTATTCTGAACTGCAAGGGGAGGTGGAGTCGCCCAAGGCACAGGTTGGCTCACTTATTTTGGTGCTTGCCCTCAGTTAGTACATTTCAGGTCATTTCAAATGGCCAGTGAATAGTGTCAATTGCAGATGGAGTCGTTGCGCATGGCTTACGAAGAGGATAAGCGGAAGTGGGGTCAGTCTTTGCTACATACACCCATACAATAGAAGGGGACGTGAGGGCTACGGCTCTGGTCATACGAGTACAGTACTCGGAGTACTGTAGTACCGTACCTAAGGACGGTACCTAAAGATCTTAGCATGCAGTACGCTATTGAAACAGCTTACGCAGTGGGTTAGCCAACTACGGTAGCTGCAACCAGGACCCAGGGGAAAAATAGTGTATTTGATTATATTTTTCGGCGTGAGATTCCTCCCGCCCACAAACCGTCGTTTACTATGAAATGACCCATACCGCACCGCAAAATTTCCCTCACCGCTGTTCAAAATTTTCGATTTACACGCCCACCTTACCGCCGCTAGAAAATTACCCCTACCGCAAAATACATTTCAAATACGAGTATTTATCCCCTGGCAGGCCCTGACAAGGCTAAAATGAAACTGTTAGTACTAGGCGAGGCATGTATTGCAGAGCAGCAACGAGATGTCGGGCTGTCGCACAGGTAATTTTTAGAGTTGTGCATGAGAGTTCTGTTTACGTCCATGTTTCATACATCATTCATAACCGCGACATTTCGTCACGAAAAGAAATAAAACATATTGTGCAAAAGAACTCTCATTCACACGTCTAGTAATGTTGTCCATATATGGGCTAGTAGTGGTGTCCTAACAATTCTACAGGTACCCTTACATAATTATGGATAATTAAGCGCAGCCATCCTTGCAAGCCGCACGAGGAGCGTTTTAACAAGCGTTTAACACTACACGACCGTTTAAATCAACGTGCACAAAACATTTAAAATGCACAGCGAGTGGCGAACCGCGACGCGTACGTGACGCGTGTTGAGAATGGATTTTTAAGCCAAAATCTGACTACGGTATCAGCTCTCTAAAGGGAAGTTCTGTCCCACAGTTAGATGTAGGTTGTAATCGTGCGTGCACTAGGATTTCTAGTGCAGGCACCCATCCTAACGTCCGACCGGACAAGTGCGCCCATATGTATGCTAGCGATTCTGACAGGACATATAAAAGTTAGTTGAACCGCGCAAGGAGCGTTTTAACAATTTCGAGTAGGGTTCATTTTATAGTGCAGAGTTTGCTAACAGGTAGGTAGATGTCATAGTTTAGGAGCCCGTCTCCCGATTCGGTCTACGAGTACAACCTGTTCGTGAGGAGCCTTGACGATGAAGTGAATGATGAAGAGCTCGGGGAGATGTTCAAGGAGTTCGGGACGGTCATCTCTTCTGAGGTTTCTTGCTAACGTGCAGTGGAGCAAATTGCTGTGACATAGATACAATATAGTACGTCGGAAACGACGTAACCAAGGCACTTTTTTCCTTGAAAATATTGAAAATCAAGGCACTTTAACTTCAAATCCTGTCAATTTATGCTAAATTATGCTGGTTTTGGTGATTAGTAGTGTGAACCAAGGCACTTTTACCTGCTTCTTTATGAAAGAATCAACGCACTTTGAAATTCTACGACGTGACTATTTATCTATGTGCTGTGATCAGATCCAAGGATGAGACCGCAATTTATTCCGTAGAGCTTGGCAAAATTATTAGTGTTCCTGAGAACTAAGCTACCGAAATTGGAAAAGACGAGCTTAGTGCTAGTTTTTATTCAAGCATTAGCGTTACCGTCTATTATTAGTTCAGGCTAACAGTATATTGATCTCTACTCATATTTTTAAAATACAGTGTCCGCCATCTTGAGATTCTGACAAAAAAGGGGGGAATGGACAGGAAGGGATCACCCTAAGCGTCCTTGTAAGGGACACCTACATAACTGAAGACCGTCATGTACGTTTTCATTAGACATGTGCAGACTGGTCCGAATCCGAGTCCTCTCGCGAGTCATTTTCCTTCATTTTCCCGGTCGCTTCAGGGACTCGAGTCGGAATGAAGGAGAAGGAATGACGACTCGCGTCAGACTCATTGTCTCATTGTCAATCGAGGCGAGTCATCACGCCAGCCTTCTCCTTCCTTCTCACTTTTTCCTGATACATCTTTGATAAACGTTTCGCAAAAAAATCATTAAAAAATTTTTAAGTCATACCATGGCCAAGGGATCCTACTGTTTTATCTACTGCCTAGTAGGACCCAAAAACCATAATACCTGAGCGTTCTCATGCGCTGTAAACGTTGGCAACGTTGAAAAGCCATGAATAAAATTGTAATCATTGCTTACCTAGTCAAAATGCGGAGAAAAGTGGATGTTTTTGATAGCATTTTGTGGGTTCTCGAAAATAGCGTCCAGATGGATGCTCAGATGGATTCCCGAACATAGCGTCCAGATGGATGCTTTGTTGGAATCTTGGACTTGTCAGATGAATGCATAGATGGCTTCTCGGAGATTGAGCCCAGATGGATGCTCAGCTGAACATTTGAGTAAAAATCATATTCTAGAATCTTTCCGAGCATCCTCTTGGACGTCGTGCACATAAACAATTCGAGGATCCACCTAAGCTTCCTTCTCAATGTCATGCAGGAGAATCCATCTCTGCATCCATCTGAGCATCATGTTCGAGAATCTAGCTGATAGACTGCCTAACAATAAGCATTCATGAAGGAATCTTGAAGATGGTAAGATAATGCAACTACTCTCCAATTTTTAAATCATTCAACTTTCACGCGAGTTATGCTAAAAAAACCAAGCGTCTCGATACATTCTGGGAGTACTGTGATATGCCTGGAAAGACAACTGACTCTAGTCGCGACGCGAGTCAGTGGTCTTCACGCGAGTCGCGATTGACTCATTCCTCCCATCCTGGTCTTCGGCCTATTGGCTGCGGACACCGGAAAGGTGAAATGGACTGACTCGAATGAATAGTCGGACCAGTCTGCACAAACCTAGTTTTTATGCATGAATGATAGAACCCGAGAGAGAGCATACCGGACACATTCGCACCTACGCAACATTCCTCCTGATAATTTTAGTGAAATTTCACGAAGAAACGCGGTTACAAAGAGAAAGAAAGAGAAGAAGTAAAAACATATGAAAATGGCATATAAGAGAACGAGAGTGACTAATTAGAAAGGATAGCTATGGTATGTCAAGCTATATATTATGCAATCGGTCAGCATTAAAGGCTCTCACCGTACGCATGAAGAAGCTATTGGTTCTGTAGTTCTGGCTCGTACATGAATATGCAAGCATGAAACCTGGTCCTCTACATCTAATACTTCGAATATTATAATGATGGTCCGTTTTAAGATAAGCGTATTTTTCCGTAAATAAGATTGAAAATCATTTTGTCATCAATCATTTTCCTTCTGCTCTCTAAACTTTCAAGATGAAGTTCAGAGTTCCTAACGGCGTGATTGGGCATATTATCCCACGACTTCTCGTCTTCTCGTGAAATAATTTTGCACTTTTTCGAGTGCAATGATGTCTTTCTTTTGATAACGGTTGTAAACAGTTGTTCCACTTTCTAAGATTGCTCGAATTCGACATGATAATGTATGTTGTATATGCGCTAAGAAGAACCTTCGGGTTTTTAGTTCTAAGCGCGCGAAGCAAAAGAGTAAGTGCTCGTTTGGTTTTGATCGCAATAAGGTGCACATGGGAGGAAAACTTTAGTTCATGATCCACTTGAAAGCCAAGATCTCGAATTTAGATCTTCGATTCTATTTGGCTTCCATTTATAGTGTATGAGCGCTTAGGGTTAGTCTTGGCTAAGTGCAAAACAGCGCATTTCTTATCAGCCAACGGCACCTGCCACTCTTCAGCCCACTTAGCAACAGTATCTATCGAGTCTTGAATATTCTTTCCCGTTTCATTTCTTGCTAATCCAGAATACACTTTGATATCATCTGCATAAACTTGCGCAACTACACCATTTGATTGAACAAGTGAGGGTAGTTCGGCTGTATACAAGAGAAAGAGCAGAGGTCCTATTACCGAACCCTGTGGGACCCCACTGTTTGTGGGCACAGGCCTCGAGAGAGAGCTTCACCGACTCGTACTTGAAAGGTCCTGCCTATGAGATAATTCTCTATCCATGCAACTACTTGTTTTGGAATATTCAGTAAGCGAAGTTTATGAAGAAGCTTTTTGTGCGATACTCTATCGAAAGCCTTCGAGAAGTCAAAGAATACCACATCAACAGGCCTAAATTCGCTAATAGATTTTGTCCAATATTCTATTATAGTGCATCCAACATTTGCAGTTCGGTAGACCGTTTACTCCTAAACCCATACTGTTCGTCTGGAATGATCTTGTACGACTCACAAAGCTCCATTAGGAATCGACATAGCAGCTTTTCAAAGATTCGGCAAAAGAAAGATGTGATGCTAATAGGCCTATGGTTAAGTGGATCAGAATAAGGATGTTGCTTCTTAGTTGGTATTACGATAGAACGCTTCCACAAAGAAGGAACTTGAGATTTTTCAAAAGAGAATTTAAAAATAAATTCGAGTGGAATCGACAAAGGCACGGCAATCCGTTTAATGAAGTGCATATCGATATTATCCTGTCCGAATTACCCCAATAATTGGGGCCCAATTTCGTTCTCTATCCTATGGAGGAGAATGTTGTGCTCTTAAGGGGGGCGGGACTGCCATAACAAAATGATATTGGGAGAGCAGTTGACGAATGCAACATTACACTGCGGTATTTTAGGTGGGACGGTGGACGGTCGAAGAAGTTTGGCTTCGTGTGCATGGGGAGAAAGAGCGAGGCAGTCGAGGTGATTTCTGAGATGAATGGACGGAGGGTCAAGGGGAACAGACTATATGTGGCGTGGTCGTATACCGTGAGTCTTTTTTTATTTGTTGACAGCAGTCTAGGGTTCTGGTTCTCTCGGTTATGCACGCGGTGTCAGCACAGCCAGAGCTTTCCGGTGTGACCGCGACGCCAGGGTAGATCTGGTGCCGGGTTTTAGACTATGCAGTTTTTGGCGCGCAATTCAAAACGTGCCCATCGCAACCATGCTTAATTTTGGCGATTTAGTAAGGAGTTATGAAACTATTGATATTAGGGTGAACCATAAGTTTCGTTACATTTAGTACGATATTTTTATTTTCGCGTAGGAACCAAAACTCAATTTTCCAATTATGTTGGTACGTAGGGCGGGGGCCACTCTTCATTTTGTACCCAGTCTCTCTATTGAGCGGTCGTTTTTCTTTTATTTCTTTTCCGTAAATGGCGGGAACTCGCTCTCATATGATACTGAATGTTTTTCAGGTGGAGTCGTTGCGGCTGAAGTGTGCGCGGGACGAGAAGAAGAAGCGGGGTAAGTGGTTCGAGTCGTAGGCACCGTTACGGGTACCGTGGCTGGTTGGCTTGCTGCACTACTTGTTCTGGTACTGGTCAGCTCACTGGAAAATAATATAGTGGCAGCGCAATCTCTGTGTATGGGAGGACCACTGCAGCAAGCTGCCGGCAGACCCCTTGCCCACGTATAGTTCGGGTTTTAGATGTATGTATACCAGATTACTCGCACAAAGACATTCCTCCAAGAACCCCCGCAGGACAACTGGCGCGTACTTGGGGGGCACGGTTGTATTTCCTTTTCTAGGCTACAGTCAAAGGGGAGACTGTAAAGTACACTAATTGTAAGTAGAACGTTAACAAGAAAACGCCGCTCGCAGCATATACTTCTCTATTTTAGAAGAAGTATAGGTGGTAGACTCTAAGTGAAGCAGTATTGTATAGTATATGAGGAAATACAAAGCCATATGTAAGAAACGACACGTTTTTTTTTAAAATTTCACAGAAGGAATGTATTGCAGAGCATCGGGTTGCTGCTGAGAGAACGCCCACACGATCTTCTGATCATGATGGAAGCGGAGAACGAACGGATGGACGCGGTGAAGTGGACAGGTGGGAGAGGGGTATTATTTATCAACAAAAACATGCCTGGGCAGGACATGGAGGTCATTATGTGTAGATTCTGCTAAACACTGTAGTCAGTGGAAAATAACCTTGATTGCTGAGAGGCCAGATTTCATCCTACTGCTAATGCATACAGAGTAGTTTGACAGATAGATCTTTTTTTCGCCCAAGCTAAAATGCGCATTGGGCAACGCCAACTAACAATCATAACGAGACTCCACGGTCTGTCCTGAAGTACTTTCCCTGTAAGTTGATCTCTTCGTTCTTTAGACATCCATCCCCCGACAGACGGGATTCGGTGCACCGGAACAATCTGTACGTGAAGAACTTGGGTGAGCGCATACACGAGGAAGATCTCGAGCTTATCTTTGGCACATTCGGGACGGTAGTCTCGACGAGGGTACGGTAGCCTAAGGCCGGTCAGGCTCTAATCCTGCTCTACTCTTGTCATAGGATGAAAGAAATATGGCGGACAAAATTTTCGTTCAGCAAGTTGCATGCTCTCGAGGAGGACCATAGTTGTGAATCATACGTGAGCAAGCATAGCCTATAAATCGATTTCGGGTTTGCAACAGCAGTGTATTATTGACGAAAATGGTCCGTTAGTAGATCCATTCCTACTTTACCCGCGTTCTCTTTATTGTCTTCTTTTTATAAATAGGAATAACTGCGACGGAACATTTATGTAGTGCAGGTAATGCGCGATGGTCATGGACGATCGAAGAAGTACGGATTCGTCTGTATGGAGACAGCGAGGCAGGCTAGAGATGCGCGGCTGGAGATGGATGGAAGGAGGGTCGGGGACGGAAGGCTTACCGTCGAGTACTCCTATAATGTGAGTTGGGTATGTAGATGGAATCATTGAAGGTAATCTTTAACGGTGTAAGATAGTGGAGAAGCTGGCTTGGATAGAGCAAATTCTCTCATTGCAGGATGCACCGCATTTGCATCGTGGACGCAGCCGTGCAGAACAGGTGAGAAATACCGTATGTTGCTTTTTTTGAGAAGCGCGCCTTCCAATTCGCAAAATCGTTAGTGATTTGATCAAGCACATGCACGCAGAAACAGAGATAGGCAGGATCGATATAAGGCAAATAATCTGATAGGTTAGCTATTCAAAGCCGCAGTACACTCTTAGGATTGATTCCGAAATTGTGGACTATAATTGTGCTCGTGCAACTCGTCCCCTTCAGGACTACTCACACCGACATCGTCGAGACTCTCACGATGATTACCACTAAACTAAATCATCATTAAATGCCTCAGATACGGTAGTTCCCGTGAATTGTGGTTATCCTCTTCGGTTTCTATGACAAGTACTCAGTACAGGACGCCCAATATAGTTTCTCGCAATTTGTTTGTTGTCTGTTATCCCGTAAGGCTCTCGTTTTTGTTGTTGTTGTTGTTCTTTCTTTTTTTCATTTGTAGATGTTGCCCAGAGTAGGTCTGTTGTAATGTTTTTCGTTGGTTGCTGATAAAAGTGGACAATAAGGTAATGGATTGGGTTTGTAAACTGTGGTTGAGGCCTTTATGAATACCGTATTGTGCAAATCAACTGTTCCTGTCCTTAGTAAGCTATTGTTGAGGTATGCAGAATAGTATGTAAAGGAGGTAGTGAGCAGTGTATAAGAGGAAAAAAAGGTAATAACACTGTCAAATAAAACATTTGATTACGTTAGAATTCATGGCCAAAGCCTGATTCCAGATTGTAATCGAAAGTTTGACATAGCGCTTGACCTGCTTGCCGAGTGAGGTTACTGTAGTTCCGTGGGGCACTTTCAATTAGTTTTCCCATTGCAACGGCCGGCCGTTGGCTTTCTGTCATAGTAATTTAAATCGTATACGAGCTTGTAGACTGCTTTAGCTTCTCCTTTGGGAGAATGCCTTCTCTTTTACATCATTCCCTTTCGCCGCGCGGTGCGACATTTTGCCTGTGCGAAATGTCGCTTCATTGGGCGACAATTTGCAAAATTACACCCACTATTTGCTATATTTTTCTTTGCTTCTTTATCCGCTGCTTACTTATTTATTTTCAAAGTATCATTTCCAGGAGGCGTCTGTCTGTCACTCTCTCCCTCCCTCCATGTCACTTCTCTCCTCCCGTGCTCTCCTCTCCTCCTCCCGCCCTTCCCTCCTCTCCTCCCCCTCCTCCCCTCTCATCCCCAATCAACGCCATTCGCACACCATCTGGTATCCGGATGCCAAGTTTGAGCGCGAGTTCAAGGTGGGGCCCCTTTTTGATTTCTCGGTTATCTTTTCGACTAGTACAAAATACTGCCCAAAAGCTGGCTAGGCATTTTTCGAATATAATTAAACGGGTCAAATAAAGCGTTTTTTTTTGCAGACGGCTGGTACCCTG
>LS946263.1:8773-26237 GCA_900490955.1 Micoletzkya japonica
GGGCCTGGGGAGATGCGGGAGTGGGCGGGGCCTGGGGAGATGCGGGAGTGGGCGGGGCTTGAGGGGCTACAGAAGAGCGCGGGGCCTGGGGAGATATAGCTTCTACGGGCACAGCTCGACGTACGACGATCCTCAAGAATATGGAGTACTTTCACAAATCAAGAGAACTTAGCCTCGACAATTAGCAGTTGTAAAAATAGAGACTTTCCTATTTTTACACCTATCTAATTCTCGGTTTGTCATAGCTGTGTAGGAGAGAGTCTCACGTCGCTACTGGTGGGGCGATTCTCAGCAGTCTGTAGAAGTGGTTCAGGTCTCGGACGACAAATGCGTTGACGGAGACGATCCTGTCGCCGATCTTAACGACATCTTATGGTCTGCACTTGGATATCTAGAGGTCTTGAGAGGCTGTATAGGTTATGGTAATCTAACTATGATGCTTTCAGTACGGTAACTTTCCGCTTTTCTATCTCAAAAGAACAGAAGAGAGTACAGGCGAGAAAACTGGCGAGGCTTATAGACGGAACTTTTCATCAATAACTTATCAGGAGAATTGTTGCACCTCAAGCTCGCCATCAGCCAACGTGTCCTTCTGTATCTTCGTGACGATGAGCTTGTCGTCTAGCGTCGCTCCCACATTCTCATTTTCCTCGTATTCAAACTCGATCTTGATATCCTGATGGGATACCGTTGTCAATGCTATTGAATACCAAGTAGAATAGCGCGTTCGGTATCGAATAAAGATGGGATGTATTATGGTATGTGGCAGCGATACTGTGATCAAAATCATCGCGCTACTGTAGATACGAAGGGCATACGGTACTGACCTTCTCCACAGTCTTCTTCGGAGAGGCCATTGTTATTAGGCGAGAGCGAGGGTTGCTCGCGGCCAGACACCGTGAGCGAAGAGACGATGAATGAGGAGGGGAGGAAGGTTGACGACTGGAAGACGAATATCATAACCCAATCAAAAAGGGGAAGAATAATGAAAAGAAAAAGAGAAGGAAATCGTGCAAATATATTAGTTTTTTGTACGACTAATTTTGTGAGAGGAGTAATAATTGTTCGGTTGATGATCGTGCCAATAGAGCCACCTATGTCCTCTTCACTCTTTTACGTGCAGTTTCTATCAACATTCCTGAAGCATAACACTTGAAATGCTACAAGTGTTATGCACTTCCTATTTGGAGTTTGGATCTAACTATATGTAGGTATCCTATATCAAAGAGAGCCGTAAACTCGAAAGGATCCAATCTCTTTTCACTCACTCGCATTAGAGATCCGAAAGGGAACATGTTCTCGTTTGAACATCATTTTGCATCCGGTGTTCGAACAGTGGCGGTTTTTTCCATCGATTTTCTATTTTTTCGACAACATCGATTTTCCCTAATCTTTGAATGTTCGAACATTAAAAGGAGCATCATTCTCGCCTCGCAGCGTTAGTTTTCGTTCGGGAAAACGCAATTATCTCCAATATCATAGCCGTCCAACATAAGAGAATTAAAGGAATGAAGAGAGGGCAGCGATGTTCGAACATTGAAGTGAAATGTTCGAACAACTCAATCTGAATGTTCGAACATTCGTCTCTCTCATTCATTCTTTCCTTCTTCGATGTTCGAACAATGTTCCCTTTCGGATCTCTAACTCGCATCGTTTTCTATAGTTGTTTTCCTTCCCCCTCTCATCCCCAATATCTTCCTTATTATTCTCATCGTCTTTCTATTCTTGGCATACGACGATTAGCGGAGCGGAGAGTCATATCAGATTTGGTACATGCACGACAAGTCATGCATGGTGAGTCATCTCTCGCCAGAGCTAAATAAATTCTTTTGCTACCGGCCTTCACGTAGTCGAACCACTCGGTTCACCATTCACCGCGAATTCACTAAGAATACAGTTCGTTTCAACTCATTTTCACTTCGTGTGTCTAGATGGTTTCCTGTTTTGCCAGAATCCGTAATCAATGCACCCTCCACTAGCTCTTTCAAACGCAGATTTTCTGTCCATCCCATTGTTTCTCCGTTGTTGATCCTCGTGAGCATTAGGCCCCTGTCCCCATTTCCCTCAAGTGTCCTATTACCCGGTCAACTCAGTCAATTGATCCTCGAGCATCCCCACCTTTGCTCAAACTGCACCCCTTCAGTGCAGTCTATTTGATCCCGCCAAGGCCCTAGGATCAGACCACAAGCTACAGACTTCTCTTCCCACTTCCTATTCCCCCACTCCGCCCCCCCCCCTCACACCTTACATCTTCAATCTAAAGTTAATTAATTACATCGGAGCTTCTTCCATCGTTCATTTCTATTCGCATATCACCTTCATTAAAATGTTGTTTCATGGGCATGTCGATAAAATATATATATTGTTTGTTGTAGGGATACAATCCACTTTGCACCTAATTCTTCACAACCATGCATACCTCCCATTCAACACACGCATTTCAGTGCCTTTTAATTTTTTGTTGTTCGAGAGCTCTCTAGTTGGTCAAGGGGAAGAGTAGATCAAAGATCAAAGATCAGGCTACGCTCTAGTCTCGATTCCCTTCTTCTCTTGTACTCGGGCGTTCGGTGGTCGGCGACCGCAGCCGTCGGTTGGACTCGCGGATGAAGTGACCCTCGAGGTCCCTGAGATCAAAGATCAAACTACAAGAGATCAAAGATCAAACTATAAAGAACAGGGGTCAACCAAGAAACCTGATCTTCATCTTCATTTCCTTGAAGGTGGCGCGTTTCTCGGCAGGCTTCCAGCAGCAGTTGCGGACAACCTGCAATGAGCAAAGCGATTTTTGATCTCTGATCTTTCTAGTTTTATCTTTGATCTTTATAGTTTGATCTTTGATCTCTCTAGTTTCTTCTCCTCACATTGACCATCTCGTCGGGCATACGACCGTCGAGGATGGGCAATGTCGCGTTCGTGCGGTAGTCGCGGTCACAGATCTGCCGTTCTTTCTGAAAACGAGAATTGATCCTTGATCTTTTGATCTCCGAACTTTGATCTTTTGATCTCCGAACTTTGATCTTTTGATCTCCAAACTTTGATCTTTGATCTGCCGACCTTATCACGAAACGGGAGGAAGCCCTTATGGTACAGTGACCACAGGCAGTTGCCAAACGAGTAGACCATCGAAGCGTTGTCGTAGGGAACACCCTGAAATTGTAGTTTGCGCTTTGTAGTTTGATCTCTCGACCAAACTACAAGCCACACCGGTTCTCCACTCTTCGGCAGACACTCGGCCGGCACATAGCGACAGTGGTCAACATCCTGAACGAGGTCAGAGTACAAACTACAAAGATCAAGGATCACCCGGTACTCGTTCTCCATCGGGAATAATGTAGCCGGATGGAAGCAGAAGAGCGCCAGCTTGACCTGAGGCGATCTTTGATCTTTGATAATGAAAGATCAAAGATCAACCTGCAGATCGTGCGATATGAGGAAGGCTTCGATGGTCAGGGCACGGTGGACAAAGTTGTGTTTTTCGAGGTATCGGCATGCTTCGCACATTTGCAGGGAAAGAGAGTGGAGCTGAAGGGATTACGGTAGACTTGCAGATAGAGCCCGCGAATCGATACCAATAGCCGATTTTGACCGGTTACGTTTCACTACCAACATCATAACCCTGGAAAAGTGCCTAATTGGGTTAACTGGTATCGATTCGCGAGCTCTACTTCCAGAAGATAAATAATACGATATCCAGTCCGCAGAGATTCTTTCTAAGTTTTCCAACCTTGAAAATCTATAATGATCATTTTCCAAAAAAATTGGCATGGCCATTTCAACGGTTTCTTTCATTTTCTAACCTGCACATCACTCCGATCGCACTTCGATACGAACTCCCATACCGTACCCAGCGAGATGTCCTCGAGAATGAGGGAGGCCGCCTGTGCATCACAAATTATTCGAATCTTGGCATCGTGCCAACCCGATACTCACCCTCTCGCTCTCGCTGACCAAGCCCCAGAAGCGCCAGATCCGGCTGAAATGGATTTGTAGTTCAAAGCTTGGTCTTGGTCTTGGCATGCTTACTGGTTTCCGAAATGCCTGCAGTCTTGTACTTGATACCGGAGGAACTCCAGATCCTTCGCGGTCAGATCGCTCAGGGAAAGTTGAAGCTTCGTAACGGGAATCGAACGTCTGCTAGGGTTTCCCATATTTTTCTTTTTATTTTTTATTCTCAAGAAACTAGTGTATTCGGACAATACTGCAACAAATAAATGTTCCCTTGTTTGATCAATCAAACAAATGAAAGGTAATACAAAAAATGGAACGATTTCTCATACTTTTCGTCAAGCTTGAGCGTAGCAAAGCTCAATTGTCCAGCCAATGAGTAGATGTACGACAAGGGGCAGGGCGGGTCGAATTCGCGGGAGATTATCTGGAAGATCAGAGATCAAAGATCAAACTACATTCTAGTCTCCGAACCTGATCCACGGTGACTTCGTACGGTCTATTCACAGGCATTCGGTCAGAAGAACGGAGAAACTCGATGAGTTCGTGCCTCTCAGTGCACAGAGTCTTGTTGCGGTAGATGACCTAAAGTATATACATATCTACTGCAACAAGACTATGTGCACTGAGAGACACATATATACCTAGACGCGAGAGGTCTAGACCTCTATAAGTAGCTTCATACACGGAGAGAAGCTTACTTTCATTGATCATCTATCTGTTGATCTCTAGTCCGTATCAATTCCAAAAAAGGTTGGGAAACTTTTCTCACAATCAGCGCGTAGCTAGATATAGTAGAGAAAAATGGAAGATATAATCATTCCGGTCGTAAGCTCTAGGTAATACTGATCTCAAAAAGCTATCCATGTTCCTGATATCTTGTCTTGGATCGGAATGGTATCGTTTCGAAGCGTGAAAAAATCGCTAAACACCGTAGCGGCGGAATCACGAATTATACGTTCCGATTTTCTAGACTATAGCTCAAATTCGATGGCTGAAACACTCACATCAGTCAGCGAAATGTTCATATCTTTATATTTTTTTATATTTTATCTCCTTTCAGCTATACCGTTTTGTACTCCATTCCCTTAGCAGTCCTCGTAGCTAATTCGAACACAATCTCCTCCCCGCTATCCTTCAGATCCAGGAGTACAGTATCCCCTGTAAATAAAATATTTATATGCATCATTTTTGTGATCTTTATCAGAGCGCACCTATTAGAGATTCCACGGGAGTTGTCCACAAAAATGGAACGATTCAAAACTTTTAATTGAAAAACAAACTATTCCCGTTGTATACGGCTTCCAATTGACCCCTTGCGTGCGAACGTCGCATAAATTAGCAGAATTGCAAGAAAATTGAGGCCGTAAAGGCAGATCAGCGCGCGTATTTGCATAGACAGTTCGAAATCGTTTGCGTACTTTTGGACAACTTTCGTGGAACTTGTAATAGTGAATAAAACAAAACTCGATATAAATTCACAATAAATTATATGACCCTTATCGACTAAAATATCTTCGAGTAGTAGGCGATCGTGACAGAATGATGAGAAGTAGAACGACAGAGAGCGAACCAAGTGCCACAGTTTCTTCTGAAGCACGGTATTCTGCCCCAATGCAAAACCTTTGGAAAGCGAAAAATCATTGTCATTTCATAATGCGGTAGATCGGTGTGCCGCGCACTATGAATACATTGTCATGAAGTAGAAGGGAAGGGGATGGTGATAGGCACTAAAGCTAACTTCTATCAACCACCTAGAGCTTCATGGAACTCTGAATGGATGACATCTTTATGATTTTCGCTTTCCAAAGGTCTAGAACGTTGTGGAAGATGGGTCAATCTTTGATCTTTGATTTCTGATCTTTGATCTTTGATCTCCGAGCACCAACCGAGCGTTTGGTGAGAAAGAGGAGAGACCAGGAGCACGGCGGGTCGAGAGATTCGTCGAAACCGAACAGGGTCTTGCCTGGATAACTACCGCATACACGTTTAAAAATGTATCGTTCTACCGAAAAAACTCACACAATAATGAACAATTTCGCCATTTATCTTATGTTTACTAAAAGACTATCTGCACTAAAACGTACGGTCCTCTACAATCTCTCCGTTGCCTTTCTTGAACCCGCGGAATCTGAGAATAAATAGTTGTTTTCTCACAAGTATTGTTACACAAAAATAGGAGTTTCCAGAATATATCAAGGAAATACGGTAGACTTAGGGCATACAAACCTCCAAAAAAGATCGAGTAATGATTGCATCATCTCAATAGGCGACCGCTTGAGACGAGGGAAGAGGGGTAGAATGAAGCGAAGCTTTTCTTTCTTGTTTTCCTAGTTGACCTTCTGATCTCTGTCTTATCATCCTATCCAAACCCAATCAAGACTCCACTCTCGCTGTCTGCTCCCTCCCCGTCCCCCCACTCTCTCCCCCCTCCCCCTCATTTCCCTACTTCCCGAGGGGGTATATAAGGGGATGCCCCTCGGCCGTCCCTTCATTCGTCTCTACTTTCTATCATGGCTGATCGGTCCGCTTATATGGGAGGAGGTGAGCAGAGTGGAGGAGGAGGAGGAGGACAGGGAGGATACGCGAAGGAGGAATACGCCTTCGGATCCGCAGGTACCGCATCCATAAACATAAACCCCCCAAACACTAAGTTCCGCCAGTTCGAATTATGCCCAATTACGACTGTGCTGCGTCTCTCCTATTCCCATGCTCTCTCACCTCCACTAATTCCTTTTGCAAGCGTGATCTACCCTTTGGAGCAAAACGCTGTGCCCAAACCACCCTACCGCAATCCCCATGCTGCGCCGTTTTACTGTTGCACCCAATATTCTCGTTATCGTATTAACCCTCCCCCTCCCATCAGACAACCGCAATCCACAGTGCTATCCCAGCGTAATTTCGTAATCTCGATAGTAATCGCTAAAATAATGCATTGCCTTTTCAGCTGGATCTGGAGGGTCTGGAGGATTCGGATCCGGCAGCGGAAGCGCTCCCGGTAAGGGTATCCATAATTTGTTATCAGATTCTACATTATTTCAATATCCTGAAATTGAACGCCGTTCCCTGCTCTGCATGATGATAAATATATCAAATCATGCTCTAAAATTGAATGAGCATTGTATCCCTACTCGCCATACTACTATTTTTTCAACTTTCTCTAAAGAACGAATCCAACTTTTCAACAGAACTGTAACGTCCCTACCGTAACCTTAACATTCCGTTCAGGAGTCACCAAGCCCCGCACGGACCAGTCTGCGTACCTTGGCTGAAGAAGCTAATATATCACAGCTTAGGCCAGTGGAGGCTGCATAAAGAGTGCCCCTCCGAGTATTGCTCTTAGTGTATTATGCATGGCAATGGGAAGGACTGAACCATGATTGGATACATTTTACAATCCAACATTCGCTGTGTGAAAACCGTAATCTCGTGACGAAATGTATGATGGTAGTTCTCTTTTTGATAGTCAAATCAAATAACACGAAGTTTATCACATCAAACAACAACCCGAAGCGCAATTACCCGCAACAATGGTGAGATCACTGTCACAACATTTGTCAAACATTTGTGTCAAAAGAACATTATGAATCTACAACTCGCCCTTTACCGTATCTGTTCCTATGTCTACGTCCCCTCCATCTACCGTACCCCCTACCGTACCTCCTACCGTACCCCTCTCGTTCGTCTCCCTCATCTTCTCCTCTCTTCTCAGTCTCCTTTGCTCCTTCACAAACAGTGGATGTCTCCTTACGTACTCTACCAATTGGCGCACGATTCGCTCGAATTCCTCTCCGTCAAAGGTGTAACTGGTGAATTTCGCGTGCGGAGTTCCGAGGCTCGGGTGTCGGCCCTGCAATTTATTTTCTTTTATCTTAAAAATAATATTTATTATCAGAAAAATAATATTACCTCTCCGTCAGCCTTGACCAGTGACATATTGGACCACGTCTTATAACGAACGCCCCTCAGCCGGGCTAGATCGTAGTAGCAATTCTCGTCGTCGCAGTTGTAACTAAAAAAGGAATATTTTGGAACACAATAAATTGAATCATGAGCTATAGTGGAATAAACCGATCCGTCAGTTTCTCTCGCTCTAAAATGAGTCTAATTCTCTCACTTTTGCACGCTCTCTCGCCTTATATTCGGAATGATTTTCCGACGGATCTTTTTAATCTACTATATTCAATGTTCGGTTGAGGTAAATGGTCCGTCGATTGCCGTTATCTATTTCTACTTTTCTGAATACTGCAGTGCACATAAAGTACCTAAGAATGAAATTTACTGCCAGGAACGGCTTTGCAATTATCCAATTTCCCAGAGAATTTCAACTATTTATATCAGCCATATTTGTAGAACTACCTCGACGAGTAATCTCCCGCCTTCGCCAGGATAATATTAGTGTATTTAGTGCTTCGCTTACATCTCAAAGACGGCCGCCCAATCGGGCAGGAAGAGGAGGTGCGTGAGACCCGAACCGTGCATGCCGATGAAGACGTCCGAGTTGTGGGTCGACTCGAGTTGGGACAGGAAGGGAACCCGGCTGCAAAGGGGATGATGATGATGAGAGGGGGGCGGACGATTACGGATCGGTCGTACCATTTCAGCACTAATTCAATGCAAATGACGGATGGTGTCTTTCCGTTTTCTCTATATTTACCCCTCACTAGGGTTTGAAACCCACGCATTATAGAGGAACCGGCCCACGAATATGGTAACATTTTGAATTCGCGGGCTACCCTGATATGCAATTTAGGCCTTTCCGCTCATCTTTTCCCACCGTTCTTTTTCTTAAAATGATCGGAACAACGTGAAAAATCGAATAAGCAATGAATCAGAGCTGTATCTCATAACAGGCAGCTAGTATATCCAATTTTGTGAACAGCGCGTTGCTCTTTTTACCTTCAGTACTCAGCGGGGAGTGAATGAAATCGCATAAGATTCAGAATACCCGATCAGGATGATTAGATCTAAAGAATGACGTAAAGAGCGAAAAGGGCCAGAAATTCGTGGTACGGCTCCTTTAATTGCATTATGAGACCAAGAGAGCGATGAGAGAGAGTCAGACGATAAATACGCTAATGACGCTTGGCTTTCCAAGCCTGCCCCTCACCCGTTGTAGTCAACTATCCTCGCCTCTACGTCCTCCATGGCATGCAGCCGAGCCAGCAACTGCAAAGGACAGCAACTCGCCCCCGAACCCGGTTCGGTTGTGCTTCACACGTTTGAACAAGTAGGTCCTGGATATGCTTCGTGCCATTTATAAATGCTGTTCACTTTTCTTGAAAATGCTTTTATATACTAATTGTAAGACAAATGGGTGTTATCAATTAGAATGCCACAGCCAATCATCCAAGTACTGCTCATATTTCAACTCATTCATCATCTACACGAATGACTCGGTCAGCTGCCTCATTCTCACTCAACAAAAGCCATCTCATTGCATGCCTTTTGTTCGATTCCTTCTGATCCCTCCCTCCTTCCCTCTCTACCTCTCTAGCACAACCGAGTGTGTAAAGAGAGAGGCTTGAATCAGGTAGACAAGACTCGAGAGGGGGAGAGAGAGGGAGAGAAAAGGAGGGATAGACTAGTGCTAGCCCTGCAACTCACAGCTTACTCAGTCCCCTTTCTCCTCAAAATGTCAGGAGGACCAGTTCCTTATCGAACTTCTAACGAGCAGAAGGTATTACTCATTTACTTAGTATTAAAATTCCTGACAATGCCTTTACATACCCTCTTTTTACAAAATTCAGGAAGCTGCCTAGGTTGCAGCATTCAATTCTTTGCATGGTCTTCATATAATCTTGCACAAACTTGTAATATACTACCACGTAGTAAGACATATTAGTTTACTATAAAACGCGGCTCGTAGATCGAAACTCAATTCGTTCAGTACACGCCATCCTTCCCCTCCGTTCTCTACTACCGCGACACTTTCGGCCTGGAGCCCATACGAGGTTCGCAGCTAGGTCGACGACCGGGAAATGGCCTAATGCGAACCGGAAACCGGATTTGGTAATTTGCAGAAACCAGGAAGTACACCGACTCGATAGCCACCGACTGTTCGGATGACACGGTTACGACGAAATCTACCGGTTGGTCCAGTTGCATGGTCGGGCGTCTTTGGTCGATCTTGGGTAGCATGTTTCATTAAGAACACTGCGAAATACAGTCATACGATTATCGGCTATTCCACATCTTTCGCGCCTTTTACGCAACGCCTGAAACATAAGCAATGCGGGCCGTTTTCGTGATAGCCATTGCGTCGCGTATCGGCTGTCTCAACCCCTCGTAACGAGTCTTATTTATTGGCTGACTAGTCGCCTCGAATTACTTGCTATTTCTTCACTGGACACTCCTGTGAGAGTCCCGACTACAAGCTTTTTTCTCCCTGGCTTAGATAGTCTCTAGTTTTCTTCTACGTATGTTACGTAGACTATGCAGTTTCCTAACAAGAGAATAGCTGTAGCCGCATAGTTCCTTTTTCATCTTTTTTTGCTCCACAAATTCCCTGTGATCGGCAGACGGGCGTAATGCCGAACTCCTGCCGATAAAGATACGTAGAAATTATGATAAATATCGTTCCGTAGAATATGCTGACAGATAGGTTTCGAATGCTTGTAATTCTCTCACTTTTACATACATGAGATTTGGCATGATAGATGTTTTATTCCACTATATTGTGAACTCATTCGTGCATACTCTGAAAGAGAGAGCAGATCGGAAAGAGGCAACTGACCGAAAATTTTCCTCAACCATACGCTCTACCCAAACGATGAAATGCTTGCAGTCCGGACGACGTTGAACATTCAGCAGAATCCGATGATGAATGACAGTATTCTCTCGAGGATGACACACAGCTACCATGTACGTTCCCCATACTTCTAAGCCGTTATGCATTTTTGACCGTTGATGATCTCTAGCTATCTATATCGATAGATGTGAAATGCAGATATAGATAGAGATAAATACTATCTCTTTGAGATCGAACAGCTCATCACCAATCGCGTGCTTACGATCCAGCCCAGGACTCTGCTCATCCTCACATTGCTCATGTTCGCGACTGCCGTTCAGTTGGTATGAGCTCATCTTATCTTGCTAGAATCGACACGATAACTTACTCAATAACCATCCATTATCATTTTTATGTCTTATGCCGTATCTAGATACTTCTCTAACCTATCTATTACAATATTCACGGAGTTTGTCACACATTAATTTGATAGATGAGCGTCAAAATAGAATAAACATCGGTTATAGGAGACTAGAGAGAGGAGATATGTGGGTGGCGGAGTTAACCCCCTTTCAAAATTTACATAAATACCGACTATTTCCTGGGTAAGTCGTCATCAAAGCGGAACGTTTAGTGACAAACTTTTTGAATCTTGTAGTACGAGATATCCGTTGCAGTTGATCTTCGCTACGATCTGCGTCTTCTTCGACGGTTGTCCCTACTACATCGGGATCGGCCTGTGCTTCGCGATGATCGCCAATTCGATCGTCGTCTTCGCCTTCATGCGCTGTCTGCCAACGCGTACCATGCTGGTGGGCACGCACAGTCACTTTGACTATTTAGCGGAAACCGAACGCATAGATGAAAAACAGCAACCAACTAGCAGTAGTCCTCATGAACTAGGTAGTAGGTAGCAGTTACTGATAGCTATTTTCCCAATCTTTATTTTTTGTTGAACATGTAGTAAGTAGTCTCCCTACCGTAACCCAGTCTCCTATCTGCAGTGCCCTCTTAGTCTACGCTGAGCGAAAATTCCGTAGCACACTGCACCGCCGTGAAGTTACCCTAGCGGGCTAGTTATCATTCCTCGAAAATAGTAGGGGGGGGCGGAAATTTTAGGGTATTTTAACGTTCGTGCCGTATGGTGGGGATTATTCCCGAACGGGCTGGGGTACTTTCGCTCAGTCTCCCGTACTCCCCTGCAGGCGGTCTCTTGCATCGCTGCCTCCCTCTCCTTCATCCTGTCCATCGCCCTCTTCTTCTGGAATGCCCACCTCATATCAGAGGAACGGGAGCGGCCCTCCTTTGCCGACTACGA
The DNA here is from genome assembly GCA_900490955.1 of Micoletzkya japonica. Lineage (NCBI taxonomy): Eukaryota > Metazoa > Nematoda > Chromadorea > Rhabditida > Diplogasteridae > Micoletzkya > Micoletzkya japonica. Next base: position 20,767 of record LS946263.1, read on the forward strand.
CAACATTGCCGGAGGCGACTTTGGTTCGTTGATCTTTGATCCTTGGCCTCTGGCCTCTGATCTTTGAGCTCTCAGGACCACACACGGCCTACGAGATGTCGTCGTCGAATCCGATCGTGAGCTCAACGAGAGTGGCCATGAGCTCGCTGCAGTTGGTCTTCGCGCCCATGCACGGTCAGTTGGGGATGGAACAGGGGAACCGGAGAGCCATCGATAGCGTGGACGTTTCTGTGGCCTGCTACCCAACATCCTCACATATCTAGATATTTGTATCGAAGATGCGATAAGAGCGAATGGTTCTGGTGCTGAACACCCCGGGGCGCCACTGGTCCATTCAACGAAAGTTCCCTAGAAGTCTGGGGAGTTTTCGTTCCCATGCAAGCTCTTCCCTTGCAGCCCTCTCGTCAGCCTTCGCCATCTACATCCTCTACTCCACCCTCCGCGGCCTCAACGAGCAGTCCGTCGTCAAGGGCTACTTCTTCTCCGAGCCCACCATCGGCCATCAGGTGAGAGATCAAAGATCAGATTACAAGATCAAAGATCAAGCTACATTCTGGTCTGGTTGCAGAAGATCCTCGTGCCGATCGAACTGCGGCAGGTTCGGTCGATCGACGACGACGACCCGGAGAACGCGTCGATTGGAGTACAGACGAGTGGGAACAGGAGTAACCAGAGGGATTTGTGAGGGGGAAGGGGATGATATCTAGATGGGAAACGGGCCACGATTTGCCAACTTCCATTGTATTTTGTATTTTTAAAGCATCTAAAGCTTCTATACAAACTGTACGTAAAAATTGCCCGTTATCCGTGCTCAATCAATGCGATATTTTCATTTTTCTACCTATTCCTTGGCTATGTATAGCGATTCTATACGGGTAGGATTCGCTTACAATTCGCGGGTTTGGAACCACGACCTTTCTCTGTATTGCATTTCGTTATCCACGTTCAAAAGTGTTCCAGTCAGATAATTGTGCTAGTCCCGTTCATCTTTGATGTTATATGATCACCGTGAAGTATAAAAACTAAAAGATTCTAATGCAGCGTTTGGAAGAACCTTTCTGCCTTCGGAAGAAAAAAAAACATCTCGATCAGTGTTTCGTGTAGATATCTAGCAAGTCTCTCTTGATGAGTGTAATCCCCATTCCTCTTCTCTCGCTACGCCCATTTGTCTCGCCACTTCGGCGATTTGATAAACGATCGTCATTCCCTCATATCACATGCATGTCTAGATGCTGACAACACAGACTTCAACCCTATGCCTGGTTACACAATAAGTTAGTCAATCATCCCAAAGATCAAGCTGTGCGATACGGAGCCCTTTCAAGGCTTTGATTCACCGGTCCTTAGTTGGCGTTTTGTGGAGATTGATAATGTTGACCCAGATTGACCAACAAGCAGTGTATTTGAAAAATAGAAAGGTGGTACCTCCTTCTCATTTAGTATCTTCCTATGAGCAGTGCTTCGCGACAGGATGGTCACGCGAACCTTAACAATTATCATAATTTAAATACTTCTTTGTGAATCCCTCGGCACTTGAAGGAGGACCATTACCGATATTCAATATTCAAAACGTTTGTCAATGCATCTGTAGCAAGCTCCGTGCATATTGTAATAGGATGGTCGAATCTGAGCTGTGGAAGAGCCGAACCTTGTTGAGTACAGGTCCGTGTTGGGGAACACGAAGACGGTGGAGGATGTGGTGGGCGAAGGCGTGCACTAGCCCTGAGCCCTGACATCCCCCCGTCTGCAAAAGGGCTCATCTGCCCTCGAATGCACCTCTTTCAGTTGTAGGTAGTTAATTTATTTCGGAATGATTTCCTTAGGTTTACTTTGAGGAAAAATCTCGTCCATCTCAAAGATCTCATTTTACGACTCCACTCACCACCGGCATGTTGTAGTACATTCCGAATCGCTGCCGTGCAAGGAGGGGCAGGAGGGCCTGCAAGGAAGGGTAGGAAATTTGATTTGCCTATCCTAATTTATCTATTCTACTTCGCGTAATAAGAGTGTTCGTGTATCGCGCGCACAAAAAGTATAATAAATCGGTGAATCCATACGTATTAGTTATGTGTGGATAATACAAAATAATTAGCGTTAAAATCGTGAAGGCTCACGTTTCTGAAGCAGACTTTCTTGCCATCCAGTGCGATGAGTTCGACGGGTTTGTTGCGGGAGAAGACGGACCAGGTTGTACCGAAGTACGCGTCCACGAAGCCCTTTGGAGCCTGCGCGGGATCAGTGGACTTGGGACAGTTGCGAGAGCCACGAATGGCATCGTCACGTCTTATATCAGTTCCAGGTAAGAGCTCTTTTTCCGATTATGTTTCGTGAATAGCATAGAAGAAGCACGCCTCCCACTGTGAGATCCAAAACCACTATCTATACAAGAACTCGCAATAAATCTAAGAAATGTGATAATTACAAAAAATAGTGTTCTTCTTAAATGCTGCCATCTGACCCATTGTGTTTGTTCAGTTCGCGATAGCTACCGTATCCCTTACCGTATCCCACCACAGAACGTCGACGTCCGTGTCGAAGTTCGTGCCGTTCATGTGCTGCGAGGCGTACAGGTTGATGAAGTCGCAGAAGTGGTGAAACCTAACAGAGCCGGGTTTGAGAAGGAAAGTTACTGGTGAGAAAAAAAGGATTTATTGTATTATATTTTGAGCCCATATATAGTCAAGAAAATCGGAACGTATAAATCGTGATTCCGCCGCTACGGTGTTTACCGAATTTTTCGCGCTTTGAAACAGTGCCATTTCATTCCAAGAAAAGATATCAGAAACATGGACATGTTTTTGCGATCAGTTGAAAGGCACCGGAATCAGCGCTACAAACGGAACAATTATATCTTCTCATTTTCTCTACTATATAAAGAAATATTAACCAGGTATGTTGAGCGTTTGGAAATAGTTGCCAAAGATTCTTGGCCTACATGTTGATGGCTGCATCCAGCTTGATGACGATAGTCGGCCGGTCGAAGATGACGTCGCAGTGGTCGTCGTCAACGACGAAGTCTGACACCGGACGGAAGTGCTTCAGCTCTGCTCCCCTGCGCGGGCACGAGATACATATGAAGGGAAATAAAATAATACGCGAAGATCAATCAGAAAGGCCGAAAAGGAACGAGGATTCAAGAACCGCACTGCTTCTGATAAGTTATTCGATCATAGGATTGCTAGCTCACGTAAGCTCTAACCAATGTCTAACCAACTCTGCAGATAACTCTGTCGATCGATGTGATCCTTCAGTATCTGCATGCGGAACTCCTCACAATTTCCACCAGCCTGTCCCTCTCGAATGACGTCATCACGGTACCTCAAAGACTAGTCTCAAAGGGATAATAACACCAACTGTAAAAAGTATAGTGGATTAAAAAGATCCGTCGGAAAATCATTCCGAATATAAGGCGAGAGAGTGTGCAAAAGTGAGAGAATTTGACTCATTTTGGAACGGAAGAAACTGACGGATCGGTTTATTCCATTATATTTTGTAAGTTGGAACAAACTAGATGTATAGATGGACAGTGTTAGAAGAGCTCTCTCCACCTCGATGAAGTCTGGGCTCGCAAGTTGGCAAAGTCGAAGAAGATGTTGCGTGCCGTACAGTAGGCCAGGTGGTCAGAGCACGTGAGCGACGATCGGTCCTGAGGGTTTACCGTATCCCCTATCGCAAACTGACTACAGCAACCCAGATAACCGCAGTACCTAGCCTTCATCAGAAAGTTATGACAATGCGTCATACAGCAACATAGTTTACGAATCTACTTTCATTGTGATTAATCCCGACGAAGTAGGAATGAGCTTTACTGGCGGAACTTTTTCATCAATAATAAGGATATCTGGATACCCCCAAAGGACTGACCTGGTCCTTGGATATGCATATCTCGTGCATGTTACTCCGTCCCTCTCCGTGTACGTACCGCCAGTCGCCTTGTTCGAAGAATCGCTGCTGCAGCTGCTCCTTTGACCACTTCTTCCTGAATTTAGCGGCTCTTTCTCTCATTTCTCTGTGACTTCTCTCTAGCTTCTGTCCGTTCAACGAAGCAAACAGTCGTCCACTACTTCTATAGGCTTTTTTTCTATGTGTAGTGCAGCGAAAGCGGAAAAGTATCGTCTACCGTACGTCTTCTCGCTGGGCAGATTGCAGGAGAGCAGGTCTGCCGAGTAGCTCTCGTTGAGCTGGCAGTGCGGCTCGTGGCCCCAGCACCGTCCGTTGTTCAGAGTCCCATTCTGGAGAGGGTACATTTGGACCCTTCGAAGGGGACATTCCATGCTGAATCTATCTCTAATATAAGGATAAAATATCGGAGTCTGAGGCAATCGTTTCGTCAGTTGCCTTCATTCCTATTTGCGACAAAAGGCTGCAGACAAATTAGGAATGCGTTTACTGACCGATCTTTTTTTCGTCAACAATACTTACATCAAAAGGGCACTCGGGGTCGGCCATACACCTCCTCTTGAGGTCCTTCCGGTTCCGTATCTGATACTCGAGAAGTCGAGGGGGCAGGTCGAGTTCATCCGTCCAATGGGATACTGTAGAGGGCAGGAGGACGAAGAGGAGAAGGGGCCGGAACATCTGAAGATGCAGTGGAATGAAAGAGGTATTACTAGGGAATCGGGAGATACTAGGGAATCCCTACCACACAGCACTACCGTAAAAATAGGTATTAGTTTGCGAGGGGACAATATAGTTGGGAGATCATGTGAATGCATTTAGGCACTGCGAGGAAGACAGTGAGTGTTCCGAGCTATTCGGTAAGTTGAGATGAGCAATGTGCCTTGCAAAATCGGGTCTCAAAATGGGTACCAAAATGAAGAAGAATGTAGCGAGAAGAGCAATCCGTAATAAGCAGATTTTTGAAGCTGTTCAAGGGAACGGATTTAGCGAAACTTTTCTGCATTTTGCTCAGTATCAGCTAGACTTGACAGAGGCGGTGCTTTTATAGTGGAGATGCAGATAGACAGTTCCCCGAGCAGAGAACAGTAGGACGCGTGTGGTATACGAGCCATTATGCGACGTAAGGAGGGGAATAAAGGAAGCACGGACGGAGTGATAACAAGCACTCGGGGGGTGCAAGAGGGGGAGGAGGCATCCATGGTTTACACGATTGGAAAGATAAACTACGGAAACGGTAGCTGACAATGAGGCGATCCAGTACGCTTTCTGTGGTGATCATCTGGCTTGCCTAGAAAAGTTGACACATGTAACTGCTGGAGATACAGTTTGGGAAAGGTTCTACGTGTATACTCACGATCTACCTAGATCGTGAGTATACATGGGTGAGAAAAGGCATAGTGGAAGCTGGAAGAGGAGAATGGGAGTGGCCGTATGAGAGAGAGTGGGGTCTAGGTATCTATCGCTTGGCAACATTCAGCCACCCCCCCCCCCCCCCCCTCCCCCATTCACAGACTATACAACATCGACCGCAAAGCGAAAAGACGTAAAAAACGGTTATAGTTATGTTTCAC
>LS946263.1:38763-49322 GCA_900490955.1 Micoletzkya japonica
CCCCCCCTACCCCCCCCCCCCCCCGTGCTCATTCGCTAGGCACTCACCTGAGCGAGTTGTACCCGTGTCTCCTCAGCCAATGGTCCATCGGACTCTCCGGGTCGAACGTCTTCGGACACTTGTGCAGGTTGTACAGCGTGTTTATAGCCTGAAAATCATATCATCCATACATAGACCATCTGCCTGTTCGAAATTTCGCTCGAAAACTACAGTAACCCACGCTTTCCCCCGGGACCCCTTCCCTTCGTAACCTTGCAGTCCGAGTGCCCGCACACGATCACGTGGTTAATCTTGCCCCTCTTCACAGCCAATTCCAGAGCCGCGGGCTCGGTAGTGACTGATACCTCGTAGCCCACCGGACCTGCACATCAGAGATCTAACTGATAATGTAAATCAACAAGCTTCCACCATTTCTGTTCTGAGTGTAATTTAGCTCTACACTACACAGGCCGTGCTGCAGCGCAATAGCCAGACCACAGACAAACTACCGTAACCCTCTCTCCTCTCCTACGGTAACCCTCTCCCCCCTCCCTACCGTAGTTGTTCGCGTGCGGGATCATGTTGCCCGAGTTGCGCACGACGAACATGTCGCCCACCTGCACATCAATACAATAATATTTTCACAAATCCATAACTCCGGCTCATTTATTCAGCATAAATATAGTTTAAATATTCCATAAAAAAATTAAGCCCCTACCTGACTCTGCGTGAACCGGGCCGGCAGCATGCGCGAGTCCATGCACGTGAAGAACACGGCCGTGGGATGCGGGTTGTCGCGGATTCGCTCGAATTGTTTCACCTCAACGACTGCAATCGACGGATGAACGGAGCTGCGGGGAGATATGCTGAGTTGCCAAAGATGGACGTGGACCCGACTGCCCGGTGGTAGGCTCCTCATTTATTCGAAACTAGTTTGGTAGGGGAACAGCTTTTCCTTCGTATTTCATGGTATCAATGCTCTGCTAGGCCGCATATGTGAAAAATGAGCAGTAAGCCTTCCGCTTAAGGATATTACGACGACTCGCTAGTCAGGCTTTTCTACTATTACCGACTGTAACAATGTTGTAGAAACAATTTTTTCATTATTACCGACTGTAACAATGTTGTAGAAACAATTTTTTCATTATTACCGACTGTAACAATGTTGTAGAAACAATTTTCAGCAGTTTTAGTTGTGACGCTACTAAATACAAAACTACTAAAACAACGGCATCATATTATCTCGTCCCTTCACGAACAAGCACCCACCAGGTCCTTCCGGACCGTCTGCCGAAAGCGAATGACACCCGTCAGAATCTTGTTGAGACCGGGCATCCTACAAGTCGTAGATATTCAGATATCACAAATATTGTCAAAAAAAGAACGCAAGTTAGCGAATGTGGCTCAGCCAAGGAGAATCGTCGTCGACACGAAGAAGGTATAATCGGCGAATGATAACGCTTTATTCTCACAAAACATTTGCTTCCAATTAAATCTCCTTTATTCGTCGCAATAACCGTAGACAAGCAACTCGCACCCGAGGGATAAGAAAAATCCCTTACACGTAATTCTACAACAGCATGAGATCTAGCGTTACCCGATATACAGCTTTGCCAACCATATTAAACTAAGATATCTAGTAGCTACTCTTGGAAACATCTAAACACAACACAATTTACTATGGTGAAACGTTCCGCGAACGCCTAAAATAAAAAACAAACAAAAATCAAATGATCAAATTAAAGCGATGCTTACAGTAGTCCCCTCTCAAAGCTCATCATGCGATTCGTCCGTGATTTCTCCATCGGCGTATCCATCGGGGGACGGCTCAGATGCTTCCCCAAATGCTTGCTCAGATGCATTCTCAGATGCATTCTCAGATGGCTCACCAGATGCATTCTTTTCGGCCTCCTCCAGATGGGTACTGATAAAGTCGTTGATCGCGTCGAACACACGGGGACCATTGTATGGAACCTGCGCATCAAATAAATCGTAGGCTTACGGTAAGCTTCAAGGTATCTTATCCAGATAGTCAATCGACAAATTCAATCGATTATCGGTTACCAACCTCCTCATTCGTTCCACTCTTGAACAGGATAATGGTCGGGAAGCCGGTAACCTGCAATAAAATGTCTCTGAATAATGCAATGATAATTTACTGTTGCTCTCTCACAGTGATAGTGTAGCACACAACTTGTTCAGATCTCTTGTTATTGCTCCAACTTCAGCCGACTTTCACCTAGACACACCATACATGGGCACGGACGCGACGGTCGGGTGGTAGGCCCCTCATTTTGTAAGAAGCTTTACTTGGTAGGCGCCTTATTATCCCTGACGCCTCATTGGTAGGCTAACCAAAACGTCGAGTTATTCACTGGCAGGCTCTAGTTCAAAATAATGGGCGGTATAGCTGCCCAGGCATGAGACACACCTTGTTGTCCGTTTCGATATCGTTCTGCGTCGCCTCAATCTTGGCAATCGTCACCTGCAAAATGTAAACTTCCAAAAACTCTGGAAGCGATTACTTTTCCAATGCATTCCATAAAGCCGGGAAAGCCGGAGAATAGGCAAAACGCATGGAAAAGCACAAAATGCGTATTCCTCCCCCCTTCCCAAACTGACCCTCTCCTCGTTCTTCCAATAGTCTCCAACCTTCTCCAGAGTAGGCATGAGAGCCTTGCAATGACCGCACCACGACGCATGGAAGACAACAAACGAGACAGTCTTCGGGTTGCGGGCATACTGTAAGGGGAGGGATACGGTAGCTGATCTAATATCCAGGATCAAGGACTACTCTATGATAAATGAAAAGCTAGCGAAATATGGCGCATAGTCTGAACGAGTACAAGTCAATGTGTATTTTGCTTAATCTACTGAGGCTGCTCGACTCTCTGACAACATTAAAAGGTATATTCCTCCGCTAATACCCCTCCCCCCTAAACAAACCTGATCAAAGACGTCTCCGTTGAGAACAATGACACCCGTCTGGTCCCATCCCTCTGCCAGCTTCTGCACCTTCCGATAGGGCGGCACCTCTCCCTTGGCCAGAGCTGAGAGAAATTCAGCCATCTGCGCATCGTTCAGCGACTCTTTGATCTCGGGACTGAAAGGGAACGCATTTGTATGTTTATTTGAAATTATTATTAATTTTTTTTAAAAATTATTAAATATGTAGCTTAATTATTACAAAAAGCCTCACTGGAATTGCCTCTCCTTCACGTGGTTGAAAGCGCGCAGTGTGGGCTCCTCCTGAAGCAATCATGATGACGACGGATTGCCTTCCCCTGTCTTTTCCTCCCCCCCCCAACCCTTCCCCATTTGAGAGATCACACAATTCCATTGGAGAGTCACCAGTGTCATTAATGTCACTCTGTCTACTTCGTTTCATGCCTAGGCATGAATAATATTTTCAAACCACAAAATTGCCCCAACTTTTTAGCAGGAATAGCAGAGATGGCGGAGACCGCGAATAAGGTTGTTGTTGCTGCAATGACCATGACACTACGATGGTCATTGCAGCAACAACAACCTTATTCGCGGTCTCCGCCATCTCTGCCTATTCCTGCTACTCCACAGCTTCTCTCCCCCCTCCCCCTTCTCCCTTCTCCCTTCCCCCTCACCTCGACTCCAAAGAACTGCTTGGCCCCGCCCATTCGGTCGTCGTCCGAATTGATATGCGCAAATACCAGCTGTCCCCGGTTCTCACGTGCAGCCGCCTTCACCACTTCAGGAATATCTGCAAAAACTTTATGTTTATTTTTATTTTTATAATAGCTATAATCCTATTAATCCGCCTAATTATTAATATTTTCATTTATGCCCGTCAAGGGCATAAATGAAAATACTATACATCCATTTCAGTTCGCGATTCGCTACCGTACCCCGTCCAACGAAGAAGACGACCGTGTCCACGCCGCGCTTGAAGATGTGCTCAGCGTTTTCGGGGAAAGGCTCGACCAGGGGAAGGGCGAGAAGCTGCAAATATCATATTAGTGGTTTGAATTCCCGTGCCCAAACTTGGCACCGTGCCAGGAAAAGCGCAAACCTTGAAACGTTCTTCACGGTCTGCATCGCTGGCGGCCGCCAGCCACTCATCCCGCACCGACGCGCTCTGCTCGTCTCCCTGGAATGTATATTATAAATAATAATAATAAATAACATTAATAAATAATAATATAATAATAAATAACCTCATAAAAGGCGTGAAGAGTGGCATTCTTGTAAGGCGCGGCCCATTCCTTGTCCTCGGCCAGAGGGACAATCGCCACAGGGACCGAGGAGTAGGCGAGGAGCTGAAAGGGAGGATATTAGAGAGAAAGTCTAATACGGAAGGAGTGTGGGGAATATTGAACATTGCCTACTGGTACGTCTTCTTACTTCCATCTCATTATTGCGTCAAAATGAAAAGGCCCAATGTATTTGATAAAGCGGAGTGTACTTAAAGCTTTTCCAACCCATACTGTTCACTTCATATCTCATATTGATTACTTCATATTACTCATTATTTAGAGTAGTAGTATTACCTGTTCCCCAATCTGCGGCACTTGCGATTCCTTCTTCTCAAAGACCACGAACACGACCGGCGCCACCTTCTGGAAAGGGGGGACACATACGAATAACCGAGACGATGATCAAACATCCTTCAAAAGATCAAAGATCACTCGAAAGACGTACGATAAACTCGTCAAACTGCTCCTTGGTCTCGAGGGTCTCCGCTCGAGCTCCGACAGTCTCCGCAACTCCCAAGACGAAATCGAGCACGCTCTTTGGCGAGAAGTCGTCGAGCTGCAAATGTAAAATGAGAATAGCACACAAGTAGAGGGCGGAAAAGCGACCAATTTCATGGTTATATTTCAGGAGCCTGCCTACATAGACAACAGCTGTTTATAAAGGAAAGAGAAAAGTAACCGAAAATTTGGTCTGTTTTCCGGAGACAAAAGACTTTGGCCATGTAAGAATCTTATAAATTAAAAATATATTATATTATTGTTATAAATCTAATTCTCCCCCCCCCCTTACAGGGTAGAGCTCGATCGTTTCCATGCCCCGCATAATCACGCCCATCTTGGCTTCCTCCGTAAATCCCCTCTCGCTCAGCCAGTTCCATTCACTTGACACCGCATCGTCCTGCATGTTCCTTTTTTCTTCAATTTATAGCTCTTTTACTTACATAAATTACGCTGAACGCCTACGATATATAACAGCTAAATAATAACAAAAAAAGAAGGAATAGCACAAAACCTGGTTAGGCTTGGGCGGCACTCGGACAAAGGCAAGGTTGAAGGAGGGATCGGCAATGTCGTTGACTTCGGACAGACTCTTCTCTCCCTCTTCGGAAACATGCGCGATGACCACCTGCAAAGCTATTATCAACAAAACAGATCGACCAGCCAATTGGCGCTTCTCTAGTTTGGCATCATTGATAAATACCAAAGATCAAAATGTCTTATCGTTGAACATCGAGGTATTTTGATTCTTTCATGAAGAAGGAGATAAAAACGCTTTCTACGCTACTACGTGCAAAACACAGGATTACGGAAAGTGCCATGAATGAAGGCCGTTTCCAACATATTACCCAAGACGTACCTTCTTGCCCTCTCGTATCAGTCGATCCGCATCCCCTACAGAATACATCTCAACGTGCGCGCTGCACGCCCACGCGACCGCGAAGAGTCCCACCACGATTGATAGTCTCATCCTGGAAGGAGGTACGATAAGTACCGTAGCCCGGATGAGCCGACAAATAGATACACAACTGGCACGCGACCAGATCATGGAACAGCCGGGAAATGGCAATGAACCGGGATTCATACTTTACGCTCCGCACTATGTACAAACAACGAACAAGTGACGCAATCTAGCACATCTATGATAGAGGTCTGCAGATGAGTCTATCTAAAAATAAGTGGTGTCAGTCAATGTGACTCCTTTGCATAACTCTAATCTATAAAAATCTATTCCTATACTCGTAGCGACGTAGCTCCACAATTCTTCACTAATCCTTCTCGGGTCGCGTGCCCGGGTTCACCTGAAATGCACTGTAGCATTCAACCTCATGAAGTCATATTTGTTGCCTCAAGCCCAAAAAGTTTGCGACTATATCAATGTCGTTCCCAAGCTGTACTTTAAATTGCGTTGAGAATGAGCAAGGACATGGGCAGAAGAGTGTGAAGCTTACAAAAGCGATTAGAGACTCGCCTCGAGGTCCTTGTACTTGGGGTACTGCTTGGGTTGACTCACTTCCCCCGCCCCCCTCCCGTGACTGCTCAGATGCGGTGCACGCCGCTCCGTCTCCGCGTCCTGCGACAACTGTGCCTGCAAGGTTACCATTTTTGATGAGGAACAAAAATTGGCACGATGCCAAATCGGCTCAGATATTGCAGTACGTTTTCTTTTATGAGAGAAGCGAATAATTGGGCGACCTTCACGAATGGGATGAAAGATCGAAGATCAGAAAAAAAAAGAAACTTTCTGTTATTATAGCTCCATGAACTGGCTGTGGTTGGCGAAACTGTTCTAGCCATAACACATTGATCCTCGCCAATAACACACCGATACTTGCCTAGTTACATACCTGTTGCCGTGCCCGATTGAGTGCGATCTCGTCCTCACTGGGGGGAAACCGTCGCGTTCCCTTCAACCACGACTGCCACTCCACACTCGGCCCACTGTAGTCCAACGTCTTCTGCGCACCCTCAGGAGGATCGAAGCCCCTACAACCGCCCGCGATGAGAGCATGCGAGTGGAATGAGAACGATCCGATCGGATCATGAGACTGCATGTAGTATGCAAATTATGATTAGGAATGCAGTGGTGCTAATTATTGAATTCTGCTATTCTAATGAGAACTGCACAACTTTGACAGATACCTAAAAGCAAGAACCTAGTTCAGTACTTTTCCATAACGATTTATGGCTAGATAGTCTTACTATTTAACCATTTCTTAAAGGCCCCCTCCGACCACTTTTAGACCACGTGCTTTTTCGACATCATTGGATAGCTCTTATTGTCCTGAGTTTACACCGAAATGTAGAAAACATGAAACTTCGCCGTTGCTTAGAAAAAGCTGTACAAAGATTTCTCTCGTTGCCTGCGTCTCTTCATTCCTTTCTTGTCTCTCACAATAAATGAACCGCACTTTAATTGGTTGCACCTAGAAATGAATGAGATGGTCAGAGGGGCACTTTAAGCGCACCTGGTAACGTTACTCTTGGCTTTTCGAATCTCATAGTAGCGATGGCCCAGATTATCCTGACCCACGTAAACGCGCTCCGAGAAGTCCTGAAACAGTGTAGTTGCAAATTTAGGTTCTAAAAACTTCAAGTACCTCGAGGGATAAAACATACGAAATTTCTTTTTTTTCGAAAACGCAGCCTACCTTAGTGATGTACTTCTTGAGGTTCGAGAAGACAACCGACCAAGCACCCGGACGGCTCATGGTAAGGCCGGAAGGTCGAAAATAGCGCGCAAACAACCGATAAGTGAAGTGTAGATCAAAAGTGATCTCTGATAAGCCGTAGCTCAAGCCGGTTTTTGCCCATTTTGAAAGACCGCTTATTACGGTAGCTACACTACGCTCCTATCGCACACTGAAAACTACCGTAATCGTATTGCGATTCCAAGCTTTTTTTCTCGCGAAGGACGTTTTTAGCCATTTTAGAATAAATCCTTGCAAAATGTGTTTTCTCAAAAAGGTTTTTGGTTGTAATCGTACGTGATCAAGATAGTTTGGAAGTATGATTAAGTTGATTTATGCATGAGAAGTGTACATAAACACACAATGAATAACAACAACAAAAGAGATGCATTCATTCATTAGTTCCGAATCAAAGGTTCGACGCGGTTCGTGACAATGTGGCTCTCGGTGTGATTACCGCACAAATGCAACGTAGTGCACGTGCGGGCTGGGTCAAGCTGAAAACATAGAAAAGTATTATGTAAAACCATATTTATCTTGCTTTTAAAAATATTTATTTGCGTTTTGCAATTAGTGATAGGGCAGCTCTAATTAAATACATGTTATCCAGGATTTGGTGAATTTGCATCTTTTTGTAGAATATTATTCTTAGATTGTAGGAAATTAGAGGCGCAAGTCTAACATACCAAATACGGCTCGAGGACATTGAGAATATCGTCTAGTGCAGAAACGAACACTTCACATTCGATGGCTGCCGGTGGAACCTGAAAAGGGCTTATAAGCCAATACTAATAAATATCAATCCAGAAAAAATGAGGACGGCGTTCCGTCAGTAAAGCCTCATTCTCAGTTTATATGACTCTCTTCACTCAGCTTTCCGTTCTTTGGCGAAAAGGTTCCGTCAGTAAACGCCATTCCTACTTTTTCTGTGCTGTCTTCATACTGCTCTGTTCCTCTCTCTCAAATAGGAATGAAGACAACTGAAGGAACATTTTCCTCAACCATACCGTGAGACAAGCCAATCTGAGGAACCATTTGACCGTAAGCATTGTATCCGGATGGCGGTGCGCCTCTTCGAGAATCTTGATTGCCTGTAGGAATGAGATTGCTGGCGGAACTTTTTTCATCAATAATACAAGCAAATCGGTACTGGCTTTTATGCAGGTGGCGCACTTGTTTACATCTCGGAGATCTTCTCTTAGATACTCCTCCACGGTCTTCACCTTTCCAGAAGACACGACGACAGCAAGCAAAACGAGCAGAATCAGTTTCATGCTGCAGGCAGAAGGCGTGTGATTAGTCCAGATGGGAAACTACGAATTCACGCAAATCGGTCGTTTTACCAACAGTAATTGGTTGCAGATCTTCGATGATGAAATGACTAATTTGCGGAACTTATGTAGTGAATAAAGATAAAGCAGTGTTGAGGAGGCGAGTGGCGTGCTCTAAAGAAGAGTCGCTCGCTATTTATAGGTCCGGACGGGGACCCGATATGAGTGAGCAGATGAGTCTCTTTCTGTACCTCGTTCTTTGATATCGGCCGAAGTCCCGCCACCAGGTCCGATGCTATATCGAGAAGAGAACAGGCGCGAAATGAGAGGAAAGGAACAAGAATACCGCACCGCGCATCTCTGGAGAATCTACTCATTTATTTAGAACAGTTCATTCGTCTCCATAGAAAGGAAAAGAACTCACTGTATGTCGTGGCATCCATTCATATGAGTCAGGGAACTCTGTTAATTATCATGCTTAATTCATAGCCACTTCGCTCCAACTAATTCATCAACTGATTCATGTTACCTATACTCGCTTAGGTACATGAATTGTGACGATCCTTGTTTGTAACTTATTTTTATCCTGTGTTACTAAGGTAATGCATATCGCCAAGATTTACAGTATAAATATGTTCATCCGGACGAACCTTTCGAAACGTGCCCAGCGCCATCATCCAGACCGTTGTGGTGCATACTGTGCACCGAATTCACCCAATACAACGATCAGCACCAAGAACCTGGCTTCACGAAGCAGATCACGAACACGACCAGGAAGATGATACCAGAGAAGAAACTGAACAAGAAATGGAATCGACACTCTACCGTATCAAATGGGCAAGGAAGGAGGATACGCACCACGCAACCCGAAGAGAGCGAAAGCAAAGGCAGAGTGACTCTCACCCTCGCCGCTCAATCAACTCCACCAACTACCTTTCATCCATTTCTTATCACCAGTGCTCCTCACTAGAGCTCGCAAGATGCAAGGTTGTTGCATGCAAGGAATGATTTTTTTCCTTTCGTCTCGCGAAGAATGAAAGGTTACATGAGATGCAAACTTGCACATGCCTTCGATCATTTGAAAAATGAGAGCATGCAAGGGAAGATGCAAGCTTGCATCTTCGTTTTCCCTTCTCTGACGTTAAACAACGATAATTGAATGTAATTTGAAAATAAAATGTTTATTAACCAAGCAGACGGGTTGCGGGTTCTCCATAACTTAGTCGATGTCTTCTTCCTCCACACTTATATCGCTCAACTCGTCCTCCGATGCATCATCCTTGTCAATCGTGCATCTTTTTGCTTCTCCCATCCACAGGCTCCTGATTTTTGTTTAACGTTTAAGATACAAATAGCTATGATTCTTTGACATTTAGCAAAAATGGTGCAAAACATCATTACATCTCAGTTTATGTCTGACCTGTGTCTCTTACGAAGATTTGCTCCAATAACAACACACTCTTCGAGCTTTGCACTTGATAGAGAGGCCCATCGAGTATTCAAGATTACATGGCTCACCTACATCATTTTTTTTCTCTGCACCACATGCATAATTCAACATAGTTCTAAAAGTAGGGAAAGCAAAAATTCTGACCCGGCTAAATAACGCTTCCGATGGTACTGAGGTCGGAACTATGGTGAGATATCGGAGAGCGAACTTAATAATATATTTATTGTACAAGGAATATAGGAAGTACCGTCAAGCTAGTAAATTGTGGGCCGTGTTTGAAACACTTGAAACAAGGCCATATCTCGGCTGGGAAAGGTCGTACAGAGTTCTGGTTGGAATTTTTGGAATTCTCAGGACAAGATCTACTTGTGTATCAAGTTTGGTGATGATTAGACAACTCTAAACCGGGTAAAACGGCTTTTATATATCTTGACTGAATGAA
>LS946263.1:50145-62134 GCA_900490955.1 Micoletzkya japonica
CGAACCTCTCCAATGCCACATTTTTACGTCTTAAAGGTCTTTAAACTTGATGAATCATTACCAAACTTGATACACAAATAGATCTCGTCCTGAGGATTCCAAAAATTCCAACCAGAACTCTGTACGACCTTTCCCAGCCGAGATATGGCCTTGTTTCAAGTGTTTCAAACACGGCCCACAATTTACTAGCTTAACGGTACAATTAGATGAAACAAAAGTGATAAAACAGGAACGTACAATGACTTCAACGTCGAAAACTTCTTGAACTTGGCCAACATAGGATACTTGTGGGCATTGTTTCTCAAGAAACCCGTATCACTTGAGCATGTTCGATCGATTTGAACGTGCTTGACTTGTCGTTCATACGCCGTCATCTCCTCCTGCATGAGAAATTTGTTTATGTGATTCTAAGTAGTATGCGCAGATAGAACAAATGACCCAATCGAACTCGAACTCCGCCTTAATAATATCCTTCCTGTATACCAAGCTTGCTTACGCTCCTTGCAATGAGCGACTCACTCCAGAACGAATGTTGCTAAGTAAGTTAAGATGTTAATACCTGCTCTCCGGTCACTTTTTTCCATTCCGCCTTGTGATTGGTTTCTTGATGAACCACCAACTTCGTGGTTGATATAGCTTTTCCTTCTTTGGGAGTGCTGTTTATGTCCTTGCAGCATCGTAGGCACCGAAATACGAAATCGGAAATCTCCTGTAAAAAACTCAATAAACAATACAATTTAAAAAGACACGAAATTGCACCTTGAACTCCCGATAAATTGGAGAATATCTTCTCCTCGCGCTCGACCTGACCGTCTACGGGGAAAGTGCCATGCAGAATGAAAGTCCGCGTTAATGAAGATGCTTCCTCATTGTGCAAGCTTGCATCTCATGTGAGCAGTCATTCTTTCCCTCTCATCTCGTGCAAGCTTTCATTCTTTCGATCATGAACCTTACATCTTGCATCATTCTTGCATCTTGCGAGCTCTACTCCTCACAATATAATATTGTACGTGCTCTCCAGATAAACCTGTATACCCTCAAGCCTTGTTGTTGTTCACACATATCATCGGAGGAATAACACCGGGGTAGGCTGTAAGTAGTACTGAAAGTAGAACGCTGGGTTCGGGGATACGACCCCATAAGGGACGGAACTCGTCATATCAAAGTCTGCTTCATTGCTGCATCTTGAAATCGAAAGCATGCTGGGCTCTTCGTTGGCTGATTGCCAGCCCAAGGAATGGGAATGAAATCGATATTAGACACGTTCTTCACCGGGCGGAACGCTGTACCTACAGGAGTCAGGAATTCGAATAAAAATTAAAGAAGGACTCCGAGGAGTCTGAATTCCTGTGTGTTCCTGATCGAGTCGATTAGTTTCTCTGCTCCCGTTCGCTCTCTTGCTATGCTAATTAGAAAGTGTTGATTAGAATAAGGATTGGCGGAGTCGTTCTTTTTAAAGCTTTTTTTAAAAAAAGTAGATGGAAGTCCATTCGTCAACTATTTAATTTGAGCTGTACGTTTACAGAATAACTACGAGGTGAGGCAATTTTCCGTAACTATCTTCCATAACCTTTTACGAAATTCATTCCCAACGTATCGTCAGGTTCGGAATTATTCCGAAAAAGTTACGGGAACTTATCTTACGATTTGCAGACCTTCCCTTATCTATGGACTATTCAGTCCTTACAAACAATGGGATTATCGCGCGGCAGCATGCATCTCCCTAGAGATGCACCTATCCTTCTTGCTATCACCTCTTTCCCTTTCGTTATTTCAGGTTTGCGTCCACCCTATTGGATCGGAAATCGTATGTAAGCAACGAATCCGAAAAAGAGAAGGAGGAGTCAATTTACTTTCCTTTCGTCTTCATTTAGCTTTGGTAATAAACTCGAGCGGCTTCAAAACACATGCTCGTATTTTAATGTTGAATTTCTTTCGATAACACTTCTTTTATCTAGATACATACGTATCCGCATCATGTGGTTTATTATCAAATCCATAGGATTAGGCCGAAAAGCTTTTGTATCAAAACTATTTTTAATCATTGGAAAACAATTTTAGTGGCGTTATCAGATACTTTTTTTGTTTCGTTTGTTATTAAGAAGTACTCCGAGTCACCTATTGCGCAAATGCGTCAATAAGTTAACTTAAATTACTAAAAACTCAGGAATGGGAGCTGTTCATGTTCCTATAATTGTGTTGCTGATCTTCTCCACAACACCCACGGACGCATGCATGGCGATGAAACCTGCAGGTAATTTTCAAGACGTACGACCACTTTACTAGATTCGTTATATAGTAATTACCGGATAGGGTAGTGATAGAGGAGACAATCATTGGGTTTAGCGATACTGGTTTTTATTATTGACGAAAAAGGTTTGTCAGTAACTTCGTGTGCGCTCTCCACAGTGTTCTGTCGCAATGCAAAATCTTTGGAAGGCGAAAAGAGAGGCATTTTCATGTTCCGTCAGCCTCGTCATTTTAACCATGTCGCTAAGCCTATCGATGTATGCTTCAGACTTCCTGCCATGCCCCTCACCACCTACAGTATCCACCGTCACGGGACAGACGATCGTTCCCTTCAACACGAACATGAAGGGAGGAGGAACGGTTGGGCATTTAAATACAGAATATTATGCCTAATGCATTAAAGAATCTTGAAAGAAACGGTAATGACAGTTTTGGGGCGTTGACTATGTCACTCTCTGCTCTCTCTTCACCTTGCAATCACTCGAAGAATGGTCATATGTAGACATGCCGGACTCCTTAAAATAGGTTCTGAGCTGTCCGTCATCCGCAACGCTAATTAAAGTCGTCGGATCACAAGAGAGTGGTACTCTTGGAACCGGAATTTCGCTCTCCTGCGCGTGAGTCTCCTAGTATGTAGTTTTGTCCTTGCAAAAGGTGAAGAAAAGCGGTAAATAGAGGTTTAAAATCGGTTACATTTCGACGTTTCGTTGTTCGTTGTTTTTGGTGGCCAGACGCGTCGCGGCTATGAATGATGTATGAAACAGAACCATCAAAAGTAACCGGTTTTTAACCTCTAGTGATAAACACTAATGCTTTTAAGAGATGTGAGAGAAGGAAATTAGTACCTATAAAGTATGTATGCACTTCTTTAATGTTCTTGACAGCTCGAACAGCGGTCTCTATTCTCTCATCGATCAGAATGGACAAACGGTCGGTACAGTGGGAAGCGAAAAGTACGCGTGTGAGTTCAATATTTATCTCTTAATTAGTTCACCTTTAATGCAGTCATTGCAAGTCAAATTACGTTTACGAAGAATGATGTTCTTTTCAATATTCGAACGTTCAAAAATTAGGCAATATCGATGCTCTGGAAAGCAGCAATGTTCGAAGGTATGTAAATATTATTGGAGGAAAACGAACGTTGAGAGAGAGCTGCGCATTTCTTTCCGCTAACCACCGTAAAACTTCAGCCGGAGCCGGGCGTTAGCCTAAGCCGGCATTTTGCCAAGAGAGTTTCACTGTATTTAGCGGAGTGCGCTGCAAAGATTTCCCAACGTTCCTTTTCCTCCAATAATAGTCTATAGAGTGTAGTCAATGTTAATTTAAGAAAATCTTTTTTTTGTTAGATCTCTCTTCCGCATTCAGGCGCGGTGAGTGGTGGTGGTGGTGGTGGAGGAGGAGGGGGAGGGGGAGGGACGACTACCATACCCACAACAACGACCGTAACAATCACCACGACCACTCCGACTACCACAACAACTACGAAAGCTGGTACTATCTAGTTTGATGGAGACGTTTAACGGTTATGTTTCGTCCACTACCGGATAACAAGGCATGGTCGTTAGAGTTGAAAGAATGAGCATGTTCCTTTTCGAACATCACTTTGCCTGCCATGTTCGAACATGGCCGGTGTTCGAACATCCATGTTCCCTTAATTTTCTCCCCCCTCTTAAAATGGTTCCTTTCTTCATCTCTAGGGGTTCGTTATTAGAGCATGTGATTCGTGTCTTTTTCATGATTATGTTTCGCGGTCAACCCATAATGACGATATGACTTATTGTCATGTGGAGGGTAAAGCATAACCGTCCAAAAGACACGAATCACATGCTCTAGTCGTTATAACATAAGCTAGTATAACAACTTTCTTATAACATAAGGCTGATTGTGAAGCGTAGCCCGCGAAAAGACCTGAATATTGTAATATCTCGTCGTGTGGCAGGCTGCTCTGCCCCTACCGTATCCGATTACTACTACGACATCGGACCTCCCGATAACGAGAAGGCAATAGAGTCGGCAGACGGGATGACGTACTCGTGCGGGGCGGGGGGCTACTACTTGCAAGTGTGGTACGACGACACTAACCACGTCAACGACCCCGACGGAAGGCAAGCTACCTAACTCTCCCGTCTAGATAGTAGGGTTGGCGAACCTGGTCGTTTTTGGCCCTTTTTCAGGGTTATGTTTCTCGATAGAGTACTTGCTATACCGTTCATTCTTGTATACATGGTGAAACCTACCACAGGAAAAGGATCCGGTTTGCCAACCTTACTGTCTAGTACTTCAGTTTCATGCGAGTTGTCGCACACTTTGAAGGGCCCCCTTCAGGCAATATGTATATACCATAATATGGTATTTATTATGCATTTTTCGACATCATTGGATGGCTCTCACGTGTCCTGAATCTCGCAGTTTCTCCTTTTTACTTGGAACTTTGCCGCTGTGCGAAGATTTCTCTCCCTGTCTGCGTCTCTTCATTTCTCTCTTATCTTTCACAATAAATTAACCGCTCTTAATTGGCTATCCCTTGAAATGAATGAGAGGGTTGGAGGGACCCTTTAGCGAATTGTTTAGCGCGGACGGCATAATGTGTGTGGACGGAACGTGGACGTGGGTTTCGACGGGAACTGCGATTAGCGCCACCAACTTCAGGATAAGCTGTCATGGTATAGGAGTATAGATTGATTATTGTTGAGCAAAATGTTCCGTCAGTTGTCTCATTCGTATTTTACTCGAGAAATGGAGAGAGTAGTTACTTTACTGACGAAACATTTTCGCTAATAATAGATAGTTTTCATTATGTGTCTTTCATTTCTTGTTCGCAGGTCATTTTGCATGAGGCAGCACAAATCAACCTATCTAGATATAATACAATATTTTCAAAGACTTACTCAAGAGTGGATCAATCAGAAACAAGGATAAAGCAGACTTCAAATGTTTTGGGTCCATAATGAACAGACTGAGGAATGAGTAAAGAGTTCATTCAGTTCACGTGGAAGGGGGAAGTCACAGTTTGACACGAGGTTGATCGAAAGACCGAGTGTCTCGGTGAAGGAACTTGTTCTAACGACCATGCCATTCAAAAGCCAGCCCATTACCAAGTTACTAAGGAGGCGTTGTTTCGAAGGCGTTTTGTTGTGTCTGCCCCCGTAGGCAACCTCGGCCTTGGCACGTCGCGATTCAATGGCTTCAGCCGTATGCAACTTTTACGCTGAGTCAGATCCATGATAGAAAAGTACGGTAGTTGCATTGTAAAATCCTCAAAATGTGTCGTTTTTTGGGTAATTCCGGGATGATTAATTTTGCTTTAGGATTGTTCGCAAGGTTGCTTAGCATCGAAAAACACCTGTTTTGGACGCCCCGAACCATCCCTAGCAGAGTTGTGTCGCTTTTTGTGCTAGTAATATCGGCCGCTCTTTCAACGAAATGACTTTTGATCCAATTCCTTGTTCTACATCTCCAGATGCTCTTCATGACCTTAGACTTCAGATGGAAGATGCAACAGCGTTCAGATACCCACACTTTTGTATGATAAATAGGAGCACCTTCGTAATAGGGAAGCGGGAGATGAGAAGCCGGAGCATATTGACCTACCTGCGAAAGCGCGCGTTGCGCTTTCTCAGGAAATTTGCGATTCGTATGTGTATTTCTCGTTGTTTTGTGCGTTCCCTGTTGCGTTTCATGATTCATCAGTTTATTCCAGATTATGGTTAGGGCGTGTGAGGTGTGTGGCGATGTCAGTGCTTCCGTCACCTACTTCGCATCGACTGAATTCGCCAGAGAATGCCAAGTGGACCGGATGACTCATCATCCCTTCCCTCCCCATCTCCCGTATTCACCCCTACCCCTCTCCCCTTGCCGATCCCTCCCCTGTCCCCCTTGAGTCATCGTTCCCAACGTGTCCGTGATGCGTGCATCGTCGTGTCTCCCATCGTAGTCGTCGTGTCCCTCCGACCCCTTCGACTCCTCTACACGACCTCCGTCTGGACCCGTCGTCTCCTTCATCTCCAGTCCTTCCTCCTCCGCAAGCAGTTAGGATGAGGAAACAGCAATTCACGGTTAGTTAATCTCCCCACATAACAAGAATAAATCCCGTTAATAGACAAGTATCGAATTAGACAAACAAAGTGAGAAACTATAAATCGAATCTCAATTGTTAGTTTTCCCCCGTTCCTTCCCCACGGAAACGCCCGGCTACTGCCTTCTGTGCCCCTCAGGTGTGTCCCCTCCCCTCCTCTCCACTTTACTCTCCCCTCCACCTCCTCTATGCCTCCCCATCCCCCTTCTTCTTTCTCCTCTCTCTTCTTTCTTCAGAACGACGACGACGAGGAAGGTGCTCCCCCTGAACAAGAGAGCTTCCTGTGGTCGTCCTACTTCCTAGTCCTACTACAGTGCGCGAGAATAAAGAATAAAGGAGAATAAAGGAGCTGAGCGAGAAGCGGGGAAGGGCATCTAAAGTGACTGTGAAGGTGTGGGAGGGAGGAAACGACCACGAGTGGAGAAAGGAGATAGTAGGCAAGGCTATGAAGAAGATGGAGAGGGAAACGAGGGAGAATAAGGAGAGGAGGAAGGCATTGGAAAGGGAGAAAAGGGAGGGAAAGGAGGACAAGGAAGAGAACGTCTACTACCTGTCTGGAGACGAGGAGGACGTGGATCTAGTCGCTGCTCCCTCGGCTCCTCAGAACAACGTCGACGACGATGACGGGCCGGGAGGCTGGATGCCCGACCCGTACTACCTCGGCCAGAACTTTGTCATTGGTGGTTGTGAAGAGAGTGAAGAGGAGGGCTAGAGTATAATGTTGACTAAATGGCCATTTACAGAACCAGATATTCAGACAAATATGCACAAAGAAAGTTTAGTGGATAAAGAATACTAAATGGCCATCAACACTTTACTTTGTCCAAATAATGTGATTGTGGTTAATTATGTTTTACATATAGTCCTTTATGATAAAGATTATCTATAAATATAAAGCAGTAACAAGAATTACCTACTTGCAAGAGGTCAAGCGACACATAAGTACTCGAGTGCGACAGCGGTCCAATGCGACCCGACAGCGCAGACAGTCAGTAACCGTTACCTTAAATACCCTACCCAGAACCCCAGCTAATCATAAATAGACTACTAGGCTGAAAGGAAAGAGGAAAATAAGGACTATAAATCAAAATGACTGACACAAAGGAGAGCCCCGGCCCGAGACGACCTTCCTGCACGATCGATCCCTCGTCGAATGAAGCTGTAAACAACTTGTCAATGAAAGCGCGAGTCGTAATCAGGTTAAAGACAGTAATATAAATTTACCAGTGCCAAAGATCCTGTGGACGGGAAAAGAAAGCATAGGCAAGTAAAGACGAACCTGTCCCCGTGGCCGTGCCTGCCGAGTGCACCCTCTCGCGGGTCATCAAGTCCATTGGGGCTGCCTAGTAATACAAATATACACATGAAATAATAGGAAACAAGTAAAACAAACGTATAATACACCACTTGACAAGTCTGTCTCGAAATTCGACGAAACGTCAATAATGCATGTAAACTTGGCAAAGTGCCAGCTGAGTTGCCGAATATCCGTGCGGGAAACCCTGATGCGGAATTGAAACTACGGTAGTTTCAGCATTTCCATTTCCTTTTAACTACGGTAGCTGCATTGCAACATTCGTCAACGGAATCGCGGAACAATTTAATCAGGCTGCGGTCCCTACCCCGGCCGGCGGAAAAGTGTTTTGCTGGTTTATTTTGATAGTGCGACCTTCCCGCGTGTTTCTAACTGAATGTAAAGACTATGTCGTTCTATTCGCTCCTGTCTTGATCACTTCAAACGCCTACTGCCCCGCTAGAATCACCCCCGTCTCTTGCCTTGCTAGGCCCAATCCCCCTCCACAGCATTCCAAGCGTTCTAATAGCGAATAGCGGTTTCCGCACATAGAATTTGATCCTGTAAGCGAGTAAGTGAACCAATAATTACGAATTTAAAAACTTAAGCTCGTTACTGTGAATTCCATGAGCTCTAAAATTTTAAAAGAGATTGGTTCAGCCACTCTTGAGAAAATTCAAAAATAGTCGTCAATTCGCTATTAGACACATTCTTCACTGGCCGGAATGCTGTGCCTCTCCCTCTTCCAAAACCCTTCCCGGACAATGCGCAAATTTTCTGGATCCGCATAGCGGAGTGTAGCCCCGCTAGTACATATCTTTAATAAATGTTCTCCTAAAACATTCCCTCTCCATCTCTCTTTCTCTTCCTTATCATTAATGTCACTCTGTCTATTTTTTTATTATTCTTCCTATTTTTGATCGAGTTATGATATTCGTCTTCCTCAATCCACTCCAATCATCAGCCTTCCTCCCCTCTCCCCTCATTTATCGTCTCTTCATTCGCGGTGTCCGTCCGGGAAAAACCTTCTCTCTCGCATCCCGCTATTACAAGTTCCACAAAACTTGCGCTAAGTATGCTATTACCATTTCATTGTATAGCAAATCAAGATACAAAGATTTTGAAAAGTTTAAGCAAAATGTTTTCCCTGCTGCTACTCCCATTCTCCACTTATCGTTCATCTTACTACTCGGCTGTACTCACAAGTCTACCGCACGGGTAAGAATTAAGTCAGTATACCAAACTAGTACTTGCGATTATTCTATGCGATGACTGAAACAGTATTCAATAGGACCACACATCTTGCTCATAGTTTTAAAGGATCCCACAACCCACTTTTTGGGCACTATATTTGGCGACTGTAACGTGATAGAGCATCTCGCAATGTACAACATTTCTATTTTGAACTTTTCACCAAAGTGCCCTCTGAGGCGCTATTCGCTGAGAAAGTTAGTATTCTAATTGGGGTTTATATCGCTAGGGGAGGGGATAATCGAGTCGAGAGGTAGATGGGGGCAGGGGAGGCCTCATTTCCATGCGCGCTTTGAGCGCGCTCCTTCATTCATTTTGGAAATGAGGCCTCCACAGCATTCTGCCCGGTGAAGAATGTGTCTAATAGCGAATTGACCAGAGTTTTGAATTTACTCAGCAATGGCAGAACAAAAGTGCGTCAAATTTTCAGAGCATCTTGATCTCATAGTGACGAGTTTAAGTATTTAAATTCATAATTTTCCATTCCCTGGTTCGCCCACAGGATCGGATCTTATGCGCAGAAACCGCTATTCGCTAATCGAACGCTAGGAATGCTGTGCCTCCCCTGCCCTCATTTAGCTCAGGACTCGATTATCCCCTCCCCCCAACGATCGAAACCCCAATTAGAATACCAACGTTCTCAGCTAATAGCGCCTGAGGGGGCACTTTGGTGAATAGTTCAAAATAGAAATGTTGTACATTGCGAGATGCTCTATCACGTTACAGTCGCCAAATATAGTGCCAAAAAGTGGGTTGTGGGATGCTTCAAAGACACGATCACAAGACATGTATTGATTTTCCGTCAATTATCTCATGTTCAGCACACTCCTTCACTCTCGACCGCGGCCTACTCCAGGGGGCTTACGGTCCACAGCATTCCGCCAGGTGAAGAATGTGTCTAATAGCGAATTGACCACTATTTTTGAAATATCACATAAACGGACAAACCAATCTGTACCACATTTTCAGAGCTTATTGAGTTCACAGTGGCGAGCTTTCATTTTCAAATTCATGAATTTTCGTTCATCGGTTCGCCTACAAGATCGGATCCTATGCGCGGAAACCGCTATTCGCTATTAGAACGCTTGGAATGCTGTGGGTCGAAAGCAACGTAAGCTGTACTTTTGAATCTTCGGGGTTCAGACTTATTCACTCTCAGCGCTCTCCTCGCTTTAAATGCTCTCTCGTTCGAAGAACTATTTCATAAGCGCGATATCGAAGATTAAAAGTAACATATGAAAACGGGAATGTCTGATTTGAAAATGGGTTATTCTGATCGAGGCAGCAAATGGTAACCGTTTCACGGCAATGTGCAATGGCTCAGGCAACATTCGGTATTCAGACTTGATATGCATTCAGCCCACCGTGTGATGGGAGAGCCGCGAGAACTTCATGAAGAAAACAGTATGAACTTGTTTTCTTCTTGGAGTTCTCGCGGCTCTCCCGTTTTATGCAGCTTCAAAACGTAAAATGGAAAAGCACTGCAATTTTCTTCACAATGTTCTTGGTACTGCATGCCTATCTAAATATATCTGTGGAAATGGCCCAAAAGATAATCGTGCAGACGGACAGGCGGTCGGTAGAGCAGCCGATCACGCGCATGAAGAACGAAGATAGGTTCGAGACTGTGGAGAGTCTCGATCGCGGGAAAAGGGCCACAAGCAAGCCACGAGAAGAGAAAGGGAAAAGGAAAAGACAGGTAAGAGAGGAACGAATGGGAACACGCAAGGAGCCGTTCGTGTTGCTGCTCGTGTGAACACAACACGAATAATGAAACCGGTGAAGAATGGAAAAAAAAACACGAATGGAGCGTGAAACCAGGGTTTGAAAACCCAGCGCGATTAGCGTGTTTATAGTCTGACCCTCATCATTCATCCATGCTCCTCATCATTCTCTCGGGCGATTAAGAGGCCAGAAAGCCTAAGAGACACAAAAGGGCAACAACACGAATAATTGCTGCGGCAACATGATTCACATGCTCTGGTCGTGAGACTCGAGTAAAAAGGAAAGACTATGAAACGTCACCATTGCTTAGAAAAAGATATGTTCATCTTTTGTTCCTCACAATCAGTTACCAGCTCGCTAATTTGTTGTACCTGGAAATGAGTGAGATGGTCAGAGGTGCCCTTTAAAGGGTTCCTCCCAACCATCTCATTCATTTCGAGAGATAACCAATTAAGAGCGGTTGATTGATTGTGAGAGACAAGAGAGGAATGAAGAGAAGCAGAGAGCGAGAGAAATCTTTGCACAGCTTTTTCTCAGAAACGGCGAAGTTTTAGCAAAAAAGGAGAGAGAATGAGATTCAGGACATTGAGAGCTATCCAATTATGTCAAAAATGTATATGGTAGATATTGCCTGGAGGGGCCCTTTAAGTACCGCAGAGGAGCCAGGACAATCAAGATGGACTGGACAAGTACAAACTTCGGAGCACTCGGCGTCGGATAATGTGTAATCGACGGAAAGCAGGTTAGTTTTCTTTCTTAAATCGCATGTAGAGTTCGGCAAATGAGCAGGGATTAAAAAAATAAGGTTAATCGCATTTTCCACGATACTTTTTTATCTTTGGATGATTAAATGAGGAGAAAGGCAACTAATCCGAGTAGGAGGAGTGAGGTTAACATGAAGAAGAGAGAGGTTCACTGGCTCACATGAAAAATATGAACCTATATGAGTTACTAGACGAATATATACGAGTTTTAGAAAACGGTTGTATTATTGGATGCGAGTGACGGAAAAAAAGCGGCAGACAATCGAGGACGGAGACGAGTCGTAGGCTATATTCTCTCAGAAGAGACGTAGGCTATATTCTCTCATGATGTATAGCAAAGTTCCGCTAAGCGAGAAGCTAATTAATTTTGTCACGAAAGTGCGGACGACTACATAGGATCCAAGGCAACAATACTTTATTAAAGAAACTCCATCTTAAAGGGACATGGAAGCCAAAAAAGATTGGCTTTCATATGAAAGTTTATCGCCTAAATAATATAAAAACCAAAACCAGAGTGCACAAAAATGTCTACTTCGCGAGATATCCTAAAAATCGTTTCCCAGCCAAGGCGCAGTCCTACGGCGTTTAGCGCATAGGAACAAGGTAAACGGCATCGACGTATTCCCGGAA
>LS946263.1:62843-73146 GCA_900490955.1 Micoletzkya japonica
ATCTTAAAGGGACATGGAAGCCAAAAAAGATTGGCTTTCATATGAAAGTTTATCGCCTAAATAATATAAAAACCAAAACCAGAGTGCACAAAAATGTCTACTTCGCGAGATATCCTAAAAATCGTTTCCCAGCCAAGGCGCAGTCCTACGGCGTTTAGCGCATAGGAACAAGGTAAACGGCATCGACGTATTCCCGGAACAAATAAATATCTCTCGCCGCAGAAATTTTTTTTAAATATTTTTCAAACACTATTATCTTTATTATCGTCTCAGAAACATATTCTAGAAGTATGGTCATGTTCGGTTTCACAAAATTTCTCGCTTCCATGTCCCTTTAAATAAGGAAAAAATGACACAAGATAGACACAACATAAAAAGGGCGAGAAGAGGAAATGAATCTTCCTAGATTCCTTCTCTTAGTTTCCTTTCTTTTCTCCTGGCTTTCCCAGGACAAATTTTGATTAAGGCCTCAATGTGACCAATAACACTTTTACCCTCGCGACTCTCCAATCAGTTGAATCGAATGAAATATCATTGGGGGTCTCTTTTCAAAGCATGCTCATTCACTCTCTCTCCGGCAAAAATGACGGCGATAATGGATGAAGGAGGCATTCATCCCCTCCTTTATCCATATTCTGATAAAAATTAATAGGATAAATGAGTGGATTGAGATGTTTTTGGTGTTTCTTTCAAAGAAACGTTGCTTTGATCTTTGAATGCAATCTCCTCATTTCTTTGGAGAGAGGGTCAGATCATTTTTATTTCTTACCGAGTCGATAGCGGTTCTCCAATGTCTAGCACAGTAAAGAAAAAAAGAAGATCTAATTGTTCTGGTAACAACTCAGATTCCAGGGCCTCTAGCTTAATATCATGGCCTACGAACCAAAAGGGAACATATGGAACTGTCCCCTATCAAAACCCGAGACCGGGATCGATCCTGGGATTGATCCTGAGTTTTACATTTTAAACGAGAGATTGATCCACGGACTGATTCTCGGATTGATCCTAGCCACAGCATTCCGCCCGGTAAATAATGTATCTATTTAATAACGAATTGACCACCATTTTTGAATTTTCTCAAGAGTGGCCAAACCGATCTACTCCACATTTTCGGAGGTATTAGAATTCATAGAGGCGAATATATCAACAGCAGGAAACAAGATACAGCTCAAAATACTTTGTTACTTTTCTAAATGCACTTCTGTAACTGCAGTGGATCAGGATCACGGAAGTATGAATGAAGACAGTCAGCAAAATACAGCACTTGGTTTTCAAACTCTAAATCCTAGGATCGCCAAGGCTGATGATGTAGATGCGGTAGATGAAATATCCAGTCGGGTTGGTCAAAAGAGTATGATGAGGGAAAGAGTAAGCGAACTTTTTCATATTAGGAAATTTCTAAAGCCATAAGAAGTGAGAAGAATAGCTTCTTGGGGGAATCTATTCCAAACTCCTAGGGGAATAGAGATATATAGCTGAGAAAGGGTATATATTATATATCTCTTATTATGGGAATTACGAAGCCTACGGATAAAATGAGAACGGAATATAAACAGAGGGTAATTAGGGAATTTTCGAAGATGCAATTATCAGCAAGCAGAACATCGTCTATCTATTTACAAATTCTATTGGGTAACGAGAAAAAACAATTATAATAACATAAACAGGGAATATTGCACCATCCGTACAACCACTTGAGCTCTCTGTTTGCAGAGGCGAAAAATTGTGACTAAAACAAGACTAAAAAGTTTACCATAGTATGTTATGAGCCGGCTCCTTTAAAATGATAAGCAGCGAATGTGAGATAGTCAATTTTAGCTCCTCTTAGTCAATTTGGCGTTTTTGGTTAATCTAGTTAACTCTCAGGTGCGAAATTTATGAGTGCAACGAAAGGAAGACCCATCCGTTCGTGGTCAAAAGTCTGAGAAAACGAAAGGAAATGGCTGATGTGGAAGGTATGCCGAAGATTTTTTCTAAGCCTCTTCAAACTATTCGTTATTTACAGGGCGGGAGGGACATCGCACGCTGGAAGATATTCGCCTCACCCGAGTCGGCGTAGGAGAGCGAGTCAGATCCGACTTGACCAAAGGATGGAAATGATGTTGAGGGATCCATTTCCCCCTGTCTTGGAATGAAAATCATTTCAAAGCTTGCAAAATTCATTAAACACCGTAGCGGCGGAATCACGATTTATACGTTCCGATTTTCAGACTATTTTGCCATTGCCAGGTAGATTACAGAATAAACGAGATAAGAGAGATATAAACCGATAAGAATCGAGCAGAGCTCAGAGTAGATCGAAAGAGAAGCGAGAATTATTACAAAAAAAACAAATGCACAACGTTTTGCTTCAAAGGGTAGATCAGGCTTGTAAAGGGCGTAGAGTATGTGAATCGTGTTGCCGTAGCTATGCGTGTTGTTAACGTTTTGCGTCTCTCCATTCGTGTCTTTCATTCTTCATCGGGTTCATTCGTGCCTCGATTCGTGTTGTCTTCACAACACGAATCACGGTGTTCTAAATGTGCGAGCGAGGTTTATCTAATTAAACAAAAGCTATTATTGGAGGAAAAGTAACGTTGAGAAATCTTTGCAGCGCTCTCCGCTAAATGCAGTGAAACTCTCTTGGCAAAGTGCCAGCTTAGGCTAAAGCCCGGCTCCGGCTGAAGTTTCACGGTGGTTAGCGGAAAGACCAAGGGCCTAGTCCACCCTTTCCCATTACGGTTTATCTTTGGCTGCGATAGAGTTACCCCCTCCCCTTTCACCCCCGTTCACCTCTCACTTGCTGTTCCATATAACTTGTTTATATGATAAATGAATGAATGAATGAATGAAAGAACTGCGCAGCTCTCTCAACGTTCGCTTTCCTTCAATTATAATCATGCACTTTACGCAAAAAGGACTCTAGACTGATCCCCTCTGGGTAACCGGAAAACGGAGAGAGCCTTAATTCAGGCACAAAAGCTTTAAAGACGCCGATGAAAGGGGTGTCGGTATGTTGATCGTGATTGTTCGTGATCAACTTAGCCACCGTGTGGTTGCCATCTACATCATCCTCCTACTCGGTAGGATGGGAAGGGGAAGCTGGGCGATCCTTTTCGGTCTTATCTAAGAGGCTATTGTTCGAATCTTCGTCAATAAAAGAATCTTGAAGGCTGTCCTCGAATGTTACTGCTCTGCTTTGCAGAGATAAATAGGATATCTGCCTCAGCGTGTGAGACTGCGTACTAGGGTGTCTTCTATCGTTTTCTAGCCCATCGGATACTGCATTTGCTATTTTGTACATGTTTTCAGATAAGACACTTCCCTTTACGGAAGCAAGTGAGACTATTTTCTGAGCTGCTGACCTTATGGTGCTAGCAGGATCATATGCTCGCGTGAGCTTATGATAGGAGACACAGTGTTCTAAATGTTCAGCGAACGAGCCAAAATGTTTAGGATACGGTGTTTTCCGTGCGAGAATTCCTACCGAAATCAGGGTTATTTTTCTGCATCTCGTTCGCTTACCATTTGCACTGTTATCAGAACACAGTGGAGAGAGAGGAACATACAGAAAAATATGTATAAAGCATTAAATGTATTGCGCGCAATGTATAGCCTCCTATGCCCAAATGTATAGCTCCTTATACATTTGGTATGTATAGGGAAGAGGGGGGGCCCTTACACGAGCTATACATTTGAATGTATAGCAGGCTATACATTCAAATGTAAGGTTAAGCAAGCGGCTGGCTTCAAATGAATTAGCTCTTCCAAATTATCAATTTTTTCAAATGATATAGATTGCGCTTATATTTTAATTTTTTTTAGCTCCTCCAGAAAAAATTAAAATATAAGCGCAATCTATCAAAAGTAAGATGAAACGGCGATAGATCCTTATAGCGGCCTTACAAGCAAATAACTAACTCACTACTCATTCCATAGTGGGCTATCTCCCCTTATCATAAAGCATTATCGGTAAAATAAAGAAAACAAACGAATCTGAAATGGAGATGAAACCGCTTGCTTCGCGGTGTCCTATCGTCCTTCAGTCCTGATGAGAGAGAAGAGGCCCTTAGCTGATATCCCCCGAGAACAGGGATGGCAAAATGAGAGGGAAAGTGCACATATGCATGATCTCACAACATGACTCTCTTCATTCCTCTTTACCATTTAGCCCGAACTGTGCACCTTTTTTTATTTTCCCTCTCCTTCTGCCATCCCTACTCGAGGAATTTTCCCATTCCAAATCGGTTCTACGATTGAATCAATAGTATGAAGATAAAATAGGGTAATTGCAGTAATACAGTAACCAGTGCGAACTTCTAAAGAAGCAGCGGTCACGCCTAAGTCCACCAAGATGACTGCCAAAATATATTCTAAACTTCGAATCCTTTTCGGTATTGTTCACAGCAAACATCGCTAAATATAAAAAAACCGTTCCGATAGATGAGGGATGAAGGAACAGGAGAGCGACGCAGCCCACGGCGAAAGGCGGCCAAGAACGAAGGTGGTGACCTGGAATGGTCATCACAAGCCACCACCCGTCATTTGACTCACTATTCAAACCCAATCATTTTCTAAGTTGATTTAATATATTGAATGCATAATCACTCTCTTCAACCACTCTTCAAAATTCGGTCACCGGCCATGTGTTAGCTATTCAACCGTCTGCCACTAAATACGTCAACTCTCACAACAATGGGACGGGGAACCTATGGGTCGAACCTTCCCCTCCCTTCCATTTCATACCACAACAAAAAAGAAAAAAAACTGATCTAATAAGAAGCGCGGCCTTTGAGCCGCGCGTCCTCCACAGCAAGAGCAGAGCCGATCGATCCATCGACGAGTGCTACAATAGAAAAGTGATTAGAGACAAAGCCAGAACAGATACATTAGCAAACCAGCTAGTCTGGTTTGCGTCAATTGATCACAGCAACTTGTGGATCATAGCAACATTCATTCTAAATTTTTCATTCATTCATTCTTAATTTTGATTAGCGGCAGACACTGCCTTCCCTAAGAAGCAAGTAGTACAGAACGCTCAGAAATTTGCGTCAATAATGCACCAGAAGCGGAAAGATTCGTAACCTATTAGCTCCAGAGTGATGCGGTTTCTCGAACGAATACTAAGCGCATAATTGGTTCACATTCCAAACTATATGTACATTCCCTCCTTATTTCACTCAAAACGACTAAAATTAAGAAAGGAAGGGCTAAATTGTTCACATTTGGTGCCCACGTAACCCTCTAGACATACCTCAAAACCCAGCCGCTTCGCTCCTATCGGTCCCTCCTTTCTCAGTCACCCGCATAACACACAAACGACGGTGCACCCCTTCACCCCTAACGTGCAAGGCAGCCCAGCCGTCTTGCCCCTTTCGGGTGAACGGAAACCCGGCCCGGCTCGCGGGCCTCTCCGGCTAGCCGCGCGGCTCTCCTCCTCCCAGGTGTCTCCGTCATCATACAAGCTCAAATCGCGGATTTGAGCCTTCTTTTCGATTGCTAGTAGGAAATAACGGTCGAAAAAAATTATGGAAGCATCCAGAGCTCACGAAATTGCGCACAGCGCACGCTAGAATTAAAATGTCGAAAAATGTGACATTTTGCGACATTTTGTCACATTTTCGTCAAAATACTCTCGCAGTACGATATGACTGAGAAAGCGCACTCTTCTGTTAAACGAACGATGTCCACCCGGATTGTTTGAGATTTATGGAAGGAGGGAAATGTGAGGGCAAAGTATTACAATGAGGCACATTTATTTTAACTTCAAACCTTCTAATGGGAAAGGGCAATGCATGTACGACTACTGCATATATACTGAGCGAAAATTCCTTATCACACGGAACCACCGGGAAATTACCCTAGCGGGCTAGACAATAATTTCCTAAAACTGTGGGGAGAGGTTGAATTTTTAGGGTATTTTCGAGGAGGTGTCGTATGGTGTAGAATATCTCCCTAGCCGGCTAGGCTTTTTTCGCTCAGTGTAGGGATGGGCAGCAGCCGCAAAGGAAAAAAGACGACACGAAGGCGGCTAGGCAACACCATTGCCCTGCCAAAGGTCAGAGCGCTGTGCTATCCCTCTTCATAGAATAGCTTGGCGGGGTGAAGGGAAGCCGAGTGGGGAGATGAAAATGGGTGGCGAATAGCGCAAATATGTAGATTTGTAATAATTTACTCTCACATTTCCCTCCTTCCATAACACAGTGTTCTGGACCTTTGGAAAGCGACCGGGGGAGGGGGAGAATATGGGGGTCACTCTTGCCGCTTTGGCGGCACGGGGGGGGGGGGGGTCGAACCCGTTGGGGCTTGCGCGCGGGGCAAACGTTTTGCCACTAGGCGGCTACAGCGCCATACTACCCGTATCGCTCCGAAGCGCTCCTAAGATTTTGAGGTTGTTATGGTAGCGGTGTGATGCGATGACGAATGCAGACGACTTAGACATTACGTTCCAGCGTAAGGCAGTAAGATCGACAACATTCGCCTACAGTTTACACGTCCTTCTCCCTATTCAATTCAGCGCAGCACACCTGAAGTGGGAAAGTTTTGTCCCCCCTTTGCCCCCCCCCCCTCTTTCCCAACATGAACTATGACCGCAAATAACCTAGCACATGCTCCAGATGTTTATGCACACAACAATGAAGTGTTAGAAACTTCCAATGCGCGTTTATAATGTTTTACTCCGTCCGGCATAGCAATAACAATCAGAGTGAAGCGCCTTAGATCATCTCGGCGAGGAGGGCTTTGATCTTTCCTTCTCGGTTTCCGAAGTCTCCTTCTTCAACGTAGTGGTTCGTCTTCTCATCCATCCTCCGTTGTGGTTGTTCAGCTTGAAGAACCACAGGAAGTTGTTCGCCTTCTTGAAGTTCGGTCCGAAGAACTCGTGCACCAAATCGTCCAGACAGAAGATGTCGTCCTTTCCTGCAACAGCGAGTGTAAGTAGACTGAAAGTGGCAACATTTATAGACGGGAGCGAACTTAAAAATCCGCGTTTCTTTGGCGCAAGATGAGTTGGATTAGTTCAAGTTTGAAACAGAGTGCTCAACGTTCCAAACGGGCACTCTAACGGCGAAAAGTGTCGACCGGTCAGAGACGCAGAGGAAAAGGGGCTCGCGAGAGGCTTACAGTATCCGTTAATCTTTGTTCGATTTTATGGCTTCAAAATCATAAAATTATGATGTTAAATGCATTAATGGTTGCCTATACATGATCTGCAAGTACAAAACTCGAACCAAAATGCGCATCACTAGAGGGTACCGTAATCATAGGCTAGTTCACATTGATCTTAATAACTTTCTTCAAAATAAATGAATCGATTTCAGATTTGAAGGTCAGGTTCCATATCTAAGATAAGTAAATAGGAATTCCCGATTGGCCATGGCTACTAGCCAGTATGTGTTACGGTACCGAAAACACATGTAAGAGTATCCCGAGAACGGTATCTCAACGTCCTTTAGAACAGTTCACTGGAATAGTTCTCTCACGCGAATAAATGCCAACTTGTGATTGGTCATAAATGCTCCTCACCAGATGTTACGGTAGCTAACACACATGTTACCATAACCTATTGCTACGGCCATATGAATGTGAGAAGAAATCCGTATTTACAGAAGTTAGATACCTATCTCTCATCCAAATTCCAGCTCAAAATACCTTTTTCAAAGTAAGTTATTATATTTCTGGGTTGGGGCATTCGCTACCGTAACCCCAGGCAAGACAGTAGTCTTTTACAAAGCGCATTTTGGTTCAAGAAAGGTTTCGCGCTTGCAGTTTATGCATAGGCAACCAATCATGCAGTTAGCAATTTTGTAACTTTGAAATAACAAAATCTAACAACGATTAACGGATACTGTAAGCCTATCGCGAACTGAAGGAATCGCTCTACTTTTTTTCTCCGTTAGAGTGCCTACTTGGAACGGTTTGGGGCGCATTGTGCTCAAAACTGACAAATGATAACACAAGCAGAAGAAGTACTCGAAAACAAGACGGAAAACTCGCCGAGAGACTGTTCGACGATGTCGTTGTTGGTGATGGGGATGCGCTGGTCGTTGACCTTGGCGTATCCTCGCTTGCAGACCAGGTCGCGGAGCGACTTCAGACTGCGTTATCCCCAACAGACGTACCTGAACGAACACGAAGATTAACTCGTTGCGTGTTTTAAATCTAAGGATTACTATAGCGCAAAGATAAATTGGATTGTATCCAGTGATGTGCGTGTGGTGGAATATTCCTTTGCCACACGCAATTTTGTGAGCAAAATACAAAATTAAAATTAACACATGGATACTGTATTTGTCAGGTCATGGAGCTATCGCAGACTGAATAATGTGCTGTGCAGTGAAAACAGATGTTATTCGAAGGATTCGGCACGCGCTTTTTAGTTTTTTTTAAATATCCTTAAAATTCTGGTCTAGAAAAGTTGAAAAGCTGGTGCGAAAAGTTCCTACATAGGGAAAACAGTTTCGGGGTGGAATATTCCAGTGTCGTTCCAGTCAAACGATGTCGGCCAATTCTTTACTGATTTTCACACTTTTTGTTTGAAAGCTCTCTGCTGGCTGTTCACAAATTTCCACCCGCCCAGCATTAAAATTCAGAAACCGATTTTAAGATGGCACCCGCAAATTTGTAGTTGGCGGCACCCGGACTTTCCAAAGATTCAATAAAATATGCCAGTTTGGTGCACATAACTGATTCTATGCTACAGCACATGCTATAGCACAGATTGCGATGCGCATCTGTACAGACAATACTAAATGATCAATGCAAACGACCCACGGTTCAACAATACGGAGCATCTGAAGGGTGGCCTTGTTCAGCTTGAGGAAAGTTCCGTTGTTGATTTGACGAAGCCTCAACAGCTGGAGAGCCTGAAAACAAATATTTAATTATCACTAATGATTAAAGATCACTAAAGATAAAACTTATATACCTCCTATTTTTTTATCGAATACAACTTCTACTACACTAGCACAATATTACAAGAAACTAAATGTCCAGAAAGCTGTTGAGCTCTTTCCGCTAGCCACAGTAAGCCTGTTTTTTTTTTGTATTTTAGGACTGATATTTTTATTCGAAAGCTTGCTGGTAATAAAATAACAACAGTTCACAATGGGTTAAACTTTTAGGGAACGCCTTTTTGCTAATCGCTGCTGTAGGTCACTATCAATTTGAACTGTGAAATTAGGCGTCTCTCTGGGGACTTGTAAACTACTCAGACAAATAGTAATAAAAAATCGTACGTCATATAATCACGGTCATAAACTGTCCAAGAAACCAAAGTAATTTACTTTAAGTAAAGAACTATGCTTTTGTCATCTTTAGCATCAAAGAAATATCAATCTCCGCAGAAAATAGCTAACCTTCCTGGAACGACGGTGCTTAAGGCGAGCTTGGTTTTACCGGGCACGTAGAAATTTCCGACCTACAAGCACACAACCATTTCATGAAAAGCAAACGGGGAATTTAAAAAAAAACGCATTATTTTATCAAAATAATTTGTGGTAGGCATGAACACACTTCTCCGTTCGTTTATCTCGAAGCTGGAAACATAAAACAGCACTTCAAGCATAATAAAAATGACTAATTCGCACCTTGGAGGCCTCACGACAGAGAGACAGCTGCGCATTTTTCTTCTGTCCGCGCTCTAGAAGGTTCTTCTCTGCACGCTTGAAGATCTTCTGTTGCTTCTCCTTCTGCTTCTGCCATCAACCCGTTCACGCCGTGTTTTTGTAATAGAACTTAGAAACGACCCAATAATCGAAGTAACTTACGTGAGCGAGGATGACCTTGTTCTGTACAATCTTGGCGCGCTGTTCCGCCACCTGCTTTCTCTTCTGCAGGATAGTCTCTGAGACCTTCGGCAGCTTCTTTGCCTAGAAAGCATTGTGAAATGGCAAACATGACAAAACATAAAAAATAACAAACGAATATGAAGGAAAAAATTTCAAAATCACAATGTGAAACTGAAGGCTTGACGGAATTAGGAAACGTCGCCTACAGTATGCTTAGTGCGAGGCGCACCAAACCTACAGAATTGGTAATGATCGTCGGCTTTTTGGCTTTCCAAAGGTCCTGGCTTAGGCCAGAATACTGTGATAAATCTCAAGCAATCCGGGTGGACATCGTTAGTTTAAAGGTGGTGTAAACAGAATTTTTGTCGCACGCATCAGGCTTGCTTTTTGTGATTTTGGGGTGCTAATTATAGATAAAAGCATAATAAAAATCAAAAACATACGCAACTTACGGAGTAAACGCGACTGAAAAACCGCTTGATATACAGGGAATTCAAAAGATAAGGGCGCGAACAATAATTTAGACCCAGTACAGT
>LS946263.1:76236-88584 GCA_900490955.1 Micoletzkya japonica
ATGGTCTTTTATCTATATCTAAATCTAAATGGTCTGTTTTGGTGGGCATAGTATTTGTAGGCATACTGTAGGTTGCAGTACGCCGTAGGGGGGATATGGGAAAATAATTACCTGATTACATTTTTCGGGGTGTGACCCCCCTCGCGGCACATTGTCTTTTACTGTAGTAAAAGATGTATTACAGTTTGGAGTGACGGATCTTCAACTCTCCCCATGTTTGTTTCATCACCTCGTCTTCGAAGGATATGACCACAGCCCTTCTTGATGTCTCCAACTTCAAGTAACTCAAACAGTACAGGTAAGCGATTCTTTTGGAGTGTCTCCTTTCGCACGATCATTTTGCACCTACATTTAAAAACGGCTCACATGTTCAGCATGCTGTAAGGAACATTTTTTGTTACCGTATGATCACTCTCACCTCGAAAATGGACGTATCATGCGCCATATATTATATCATATGCTCAGGAATCTCGAACACGCAATGGATCGTATGGAGGTTCAGTGCCCTCCTACCGTAGCCCCCCTCTACAGTACACCCTTGCCTTATTGTTAGACCCCCGGTACTTACCGTGACCCCTACAGTACACCTTTACCGTGGCCCACTACAGTACCACTTACCGTATATACTTATCGTATTCCTGTCTGCTTCACGGGTTTGTGATATTGAGTAAAGTTTTTCCTCCCCTTTTGTACGAATCAATACATATGCTATATGTGCACATTTAACACTATTATCAAACGACGAAGGAGAAGTGAGTAAGCCGCGAATCGACATATGAATGAAAGAGATACGCTTTAGATATGTTTATAATACGCTTTGTTTGAGTGGAAGATGTGAGATGTTTAGTTTGCAACTATCTGCTCAACGTTGAGTAGATTACTTGCACCCGACCGGTTTCCTCAACTATGGCCGCGTGGTCGACTGGTTAATTGTTTGCCTGCGGAGCGGTGGGTCGCGGGTTCGATCCCCGCCGACCGTGCAATATCGAGTGCATTGGAGCGGGGGTACCGTGTCCCCGCACCACCATCTCACACTAAATGTACCCTTGTAACTGCTGTGGTGAACCAAAAGTTATAAATTTAAAAACTTAAGCTCGCTACCGTCCATTGCAAGAGCTCTGAAATTTTGGTGCAGATAGGTTTAACCACTCTTGAAAAATTAAAAAATAGAGGTCAATTCGCTATTAGACACATTCTTCACCGGGCGGAATGCTGTGAAGGGTCCCTCCACCCATCTCATTCATTCCAAGAGATAACCAATTAAGAGCGGTTGATTGATTGTGAGAGACAATAGAGGAATGAAGAGACGCAGACAGCGAGAGAAATCTTTGCACAGCGTTTTCTCGGCAACGGTGAAGTTTCAGCTAAAAAGGAGAGAGGATGAGATTCAGGACATGGTGGGCTATCCAATAATGTCAAAAAATGCATATGGTAGATATTGCCTGGAGGGGCCCTTTAAAGGGAGGAAGCAGCCTCTAACCAAAAGTTGTAAACTTCGATGAAAATTCTTCTAAGGTTTCAAAATGTGAGGAAAAATATAGTGACAATAAAAAAATCCAAAGAAAAACTCGAAAATCGCATGTTTTATTTTTTCGTTCCTGGCTTCCGTCGTTCAGAAGAATGTCGCTTTTGGCTTAATTCCTTTCGCTAAACACAGTAGCGTCGTCGTTGAGCGAAATTTCAAAAAAATCATTTCTCGAATACCATTAATTTTTATAATTTTTCATTTTGTTTTTATGCTAATTACGACAAAAAACTTTCATATAAGCTTCACTTGAAAATCACTTCCATGTCCCTTTAACGCTTTTGGTCTATTCCCCTACGTTTTGCTAACCACGGGGTTCGTAATATTTGTACAATCTTTATATCATTTTGTAGAGAATTTAATTTCCTATCGATCTGTTTTACCGCATATCCATATCTAATCTTGAAATTGAGCTATTCCAATTTGCCTGAACTGCACCTAATACCCGCGACCTCTCTAGATATGACCCACAGCATTCCGCCCGGTGAAGAATGCGTCTAATAGCGAATTGACCACTATTTTTGAGTTTTCTCAAGAGTAGCTAAACCAATCAAGACCAAATTTTCAGAACTTGTTGAGTTCCTAGTGACGAGCTTATGTTTTTAAATTCGTATTTTTTCGTTCACTGTTCGCCTACAGGATCGGATCCTATGCGCGAAAACCACTATTCGCTATTATTACGCTTGGAATGCTGTGGACCCTCTTTGAGCGCTCATAACTTTTTTCACGTCACCCCAAAAATTTCTATTTCATTAACTTAATCGATGTAAAATGACGTCAAGAATCTGATTCCGATGAGATAATG
This sequence comes from Micoletzkya japonica, assembly GCA_900490955.1. Classification (NCBI taxonomy): domain Eukaryota; kingdom Metazoa; phylum Nematoda; class Chromadorea; order Rhabditida; family Diplogasteridae; genus Micoletzkya; species Micoletzkya japonica. The sequence continues at coordinate 78,567 of LS946263.1, forward strand.
CGTGGCCAGAAACGTTTTGATGACGAAATGCTCGAAAATCACGATTTTTCAATTTCCCATTTTCTTTTGTGAGATATTAATCTGTCTTCTGATAATATTTTGCACCACTTCTAAACGATTTTTGTAGAGAATTTTATTTTCTATCGAATTTTATTTTCTATCGAATTTTTACTGCATCTGATTTAATGAAAAATTTACCGAGATAATCAATTCAATATGAAAACACGTATATTTAATCATAACTCATCTGATAAATTTTTTGAGACCTGGGACCAAAACCATCGTGTTCAGCGTGTAATTTTACCCTAGGAAACTTGCTTTCAGGCAAATCAGAAAACATTTTGCAGATGGCCACCATTATGCTGCAGAGAGGTCGACCATCTCAGACGGCGCGTCATATAAGAGCCACACACTGTGTGGGCAAAGGCGATATTTATCATGGCTCTACTATGTACTGAAAGTTTTGTTATCATAATAGACTGTATTTTACAGCTATGTATTATAGCTTTAAAGGGACATGGAAGCCAAAAAAGATTGGCTTTTATATGAAAGTTTATCGCCTAAATAATATAGAAATCAAAACCAGAGTGCACAAAAATGTCTACTTCGCGAGATATCCTAAAAATCGTTTCCCAGCCAAGGCGCAGTCTTACTGCGTTTAGCGCATAGTGACGAGGCAAATGGCATCGAGGTATTCCCGGAACAAATAAATATTTCTCGCTCCAGAAATTTTTTAAAAATATTTTTCAAACGCTATTATCTTTCTTATCGTCTCAGAAACATATTCTAGAAGTATGGCCATGTTTGGTTTCGCAAAATTTCTCGCTTCCATGTCCCTTTAAAGCTTTCATAGCGTTGTATTCTGGGTTATACTTATAGTTTAGATATGTCTTGTTGGTACCTAGCTAGTTTGGTGAGTGCACTCATGAGCCTTACCTTTTAGGTGTTCGCTGGTATCACTCGTCTGTTCACATTCACACACAAGGCTGCCGATCCAAACATCGCTTATTCATATCTCGTCGTTGACAACTTCACCATACAAAGCGTGCTCCAGGGAACCATATCATAAGAAGAATATTATTAATTATCATAAACGTTCAGTGCATAGCAAAATAAAGCGATCCATGTATCGAATCAACTTCCATGTCGTCATAACTTCCACTAGACATATTTCATAAAATACGAAAATTCAGAAAGTGTGAGAGTCAGATGACTTTCACGTGCCGTTTCATGGCAACAGTTTCTAAAGAGAAGAGGGAGTGTTGAGAGGAGAGTGGAGCTTGATCTTATATACTTACGGTGAGCCGAAGAACCCTCACAAACAACTTAACCTAGAGAATTGCATTCGGGTCCTTTTGCGGGTTGTGCATCGCTTACCAGATTAAAATGAGACTACTACATTATCTATTACATTTATTGAAGGAGAAATATAGCTTTCTAAAAGGAATGCTCTACTTATTGCCTTGACCTTCTTGAAGTTCCTCATGTTGGACAGCCTTGCATGTTCCTTGGAGATGTGTATTCGTGTTCTTTTTGTATATTTCTACTTGACGAATAGGAAATGATGCTTTTCAATCTAAATTAAACATAAAAATGAGAAGAGCTCTCATGCAGAACTTTACCTAATAAGTATCTATTATTATAAGGTGGGGGTAGCGTCCACTACCCCCACCTTATAATAATAGTGAGATAGCCGCAGAGCTTTAGATGTGCTCCAAATATGGTTGAGGAAAAAGTTCCGTCAGTCGACTCATTCCTACTTTCGACGAGAGAACGAAGCGGTATGAAGAGAGTGCGGACAAAGTAGGAATGAGGGAACGGACGGAACTTTTTCGTCAATAATAGATTAAAATCCTTCGGAAACAACCCGCAGTTTTCTGCATAATGCAAACAACTCATTCGGTTCAATAAGTTTTTGTTTCGAGGAGTACTAACCCCCAGCTGACCCCTCCCCCATTGTCTCCTCCCTCACAAACTATGGACGTCATGTAGGCTGAATAGAGCATATTTCCCGCATTTTGTCCCCCTTTTTCTCGTTTTCCCCGTGGTTCCGACCCTCAGATGAGACCTTGCCACCTGCTGTTACTCTTATCTCCGGTTAGTTTTCACGCCTTCGGAAATTCGTAGATTCTCTGATTGTCAGCGAGAGAGCATACTGCAAAGCAGGTTAGGCGAGTTTTTCACAAGTAGTTCTCAGTCTGCAAATAGAATAATAGAAAAAAATATGTTGCATCTTGTCAGATGCTGGTGCGGTCTCAGTTCATCCAAGACAACTCCTACTATTTATCGGGATTGCTGCAAACTCGCACGGCCTCTACCATCCTATCCTGCGGCTCGTGGTGTAAAGCGGTAAGCAGTTACTAATCGTAAGTAAGTAGATACACAGCCTGTCTGTTGCTTATCCGCAGTACACAGCATTCCAAGCGTTCTAATAGCGAATAGCGGTTTCCGCGCATAGGATCCGATCCTGTAAACGAACCAGTGAACGAAAAATTATAAATTTAAAAACTTAAGTTCGTCTATATGAATACTAACACCTCCGAAAATGTGGTGTAGATCGGTTTAGCCACTCTTGAGAAAAGTTAAAAATGGTGGTAAATTCGTTATTAGACACATTCTTTGCCGGGCGGAATGCTGTGAGTATCGAAAGACAATGTTTATCTCCTGGCGGCGTTTCACCATGCAAAATCACAATGCGAGTGTGCTGAACGCTGCAAAAAGCTAGAAAGGGATGTTTCACTTGTGAATTCATGTATTGCAGACGACGGGCTGTGTGGGCTTTGCCTTCACCTCTCCCACCAACTGCACGATGCTCAGTCAGTCGACCACCCCGAATACGGAGGGCAACCAGACGAACGTGTGGGTACTCAAGGCAAGCGGGACTGAGTGTCTCGATGGACAGACCATGATGCCCTCTGATGCAGTTGATACAGGTATAGTTGAAAGCAATGTTCCATCTGTGGTCATCCTTTCTATTTGCGACGAGAGAACGTAGCGGTATGAAGAGAGTCGACCAAAATATAGTCGAGCAAATCGGATAATTGCGCTACCTGCAAAGCCCGAATAGTTTATGGATCTGCCTTGCTCAGTTCCTAGATGTGAGGTGAATAACCTTTAAAAATAGTAAAGAGCATCTCTCTGAAACTCTGGTCACGGTATTCTTCCCTAATGTAAAACTTTTGGAAAGCGGAAAATCATTCTTTCCTTTCCTTGTACGGTTGGTGCGCACCAGAAATCGCCTCATTGAGTCTTTTCCCTCCGTGAATTGAACGGTAATCGCTCATTGTCAGATTCGTCCCTGGTCACGACTACTACAACAATACCCACAACAAGCAGTGTGTGCACAGAAGTCTTGCTGACTGTAAGTGCTAGATTTACGCTAGTGAACCCTCTGCCCAAGGATATATCTAACTGTTTTTTACGTGTGCTGCATGAATGTAACTCTGAGTCGAACTCTGAAAGGGCGACGTTGTACCTAGATTGGAGCGTCTCACCAAGATGCATTTATAGTCTGCTCCTTTGCTCGTCTCTATTGCAGACGGAGCACACGGAGGACTCGTTCGAGAGTACGGCAGAAGCCAATCTGACGATCGCCCTGTCCGAGAACCTCATCATTATGATGCATGGAGCGTACCAGTCACAGGACAATGTGTGAGAGATAGATACCTACATTATGAGAATAAATATATACATGGGATATGAGAATAAATATATACATGGGATATGGAAAAAATATTGTTGGAGCATATCCATCAATGCTCTAATGGCTGGACTGGGCGAAATTTTGCCAGCAGGCTGGTGAATCCATTGGTGACTTAAATAGTACGTGGCTGATGAAGTTGCTCGGTGAATCACTCACTTGGTGCTGTTTGCTCGTGAAATTTCACTGAGTGTAGAAAGTTGAGTGAATTTCATTGCAGGGCAGTTGAATTGAACCTGCACTACAGCCAGACGAACATCTCGCTGCATCTCATTGGCTACATGGACTTCTCCGCAATGACCATGTCCCTGACGATCGAGGCTAAATTGGCGGTATGGTTGAGTTAAAGGGCCCCTCCAGGCATTATCTACCATATGCATTTTTGACATCATTGGATAGCTCTCAATTTCCTGAGTCTCAGATACTCTCTCCTTTTTATTTGAAACTTCCCCGTTGCTGAAAAAAGCTGTGCAAAGATTTCTCTCGCTGCCTGCGTGTCTTCATTCCTCTCTTGTTTCTCACAATCAATCAACCGCTGTTAATTTGGTTATCTCTTGAAATGAATGAGACGGTCGGAGGGGACTCTTTAAAAGTTTCGTCAGTCGTCATTCCTACTTTCAACGAGAAAACGAAGCGGTATGAAGAGAGCCCAGGCAAAGCAGGAATGCGCTTACTGACGGAAATTCTTCGCCAATAATATGTCTGTAGCCCCCCCCTATTTTGCCTCTTTAGAGATACATTTTAATGAATCACAACAACAACACTGAACGAAATTCGCTAAAATGAAATATCGCATGAAGCAAATCGCTAAGTGTTTAATTTAAATAAATTACATCATCATCCGTAACGAATTTTTTTTCGTGGGATATTTCATTTAGTAAAGGTTCTCGCGCAAACTCACTCGAATAGCACGCAACGCGGGCGGGAGGTCATCACACCTTTTCCAGCCCAATTGTTGCCGTGAATGTTTCCAGACCTTTAAACGGTTTTTGTCAAACTCTTAAGAAGACTAGCCTTTAGGATGCTATGGTAGGTTATGCGCTTTAAAATTATCTAAACAATGGCGAAAAAAGATTTAGACAATTTTGAGCCAAGTTACCTTCGAAATTCCCGACGGTAAATCCCCGACGGTTCGACTCCCCACCCTGCCCAGTGGATCTGTCTCTCATTTCCATGCCCGGCCTGTCTTCTGCGGCTACAAAAAAACCTGGGAAAGGTTTCCGTACAAACGGTTTTTGCTTCTTCCTTTTATCATAACTTGCTTCGTTGTCGACGAAATTTGACGCGTTTTCTTGCACAATGTATAGAATTTTGTGGCGTCTTTTATTAAAATCAGAGTTTTACTCTTTGGTTTTACTTATTTTTACTTATTCTGGAGCCCCTTCCATTTCTCCATTACAGCTTCAACGGGTCTCAACCTTCTCTTCGGCGTTACCTTTTCAAAATTCAAATCCTTTATCTACACCAGACTCCATATTTCGCCAGCTCCATATACTTCTGAAGCACTTTTGCGAAAAAATGCGAAGATTTGAACGTCGTGTAAAACGGCTTCTTTCCTAATTGTGGTAGAAACTTGAAACTTTCAACATGTTCTCACAAGATTATAAATAACGCATGAAATATTATATAAATAGTTTAAAGGGCCCCTCCAGGCAATATCTACCATATGCATTTTTTGACATCATTCGATAGCCCTCGATGTCCTGAATCTCATCCTCTCTCCTTTTTAGTTGAAACTTCGCCGTTGCTGAGAAAAAGCTGTGCAAAGATTTCTCTCGCTGTCTGCGTTTCTTCATTCCTCTCTTGTCTCTCGCAATCAATCAACCGCTCTTAATTGGTTATCTCTTGGAATGAATGAGATGGATGGAGGGACCCTTTAACCATATATTTCATTTCGAGTTGTAAAAGAATAATGCATCTTCCCCAGTTCAGATGATCTATTTTTACAAAGCAGCTTCAACTATAGATGCTCAGTAAAATTTGTGCTCCAAATCTGAGCCAAATCGGTTGAGTTTGAAGGAAATTATGCTCAAAAATAGAAGAGTTTCGATACTTTCTGGGGCTAGGTACTGTAGTTGAATCAAAAATACATCGGTACATCATCCGAAAAATATTTGGAAGCAAAGATAGTGGCTAACCGTTCAATTCCTTTCACCTATCATAATGGTCGTCCTATATTTAGTTCGTATTTTTCACCTTCTTTTCAGGGCGTTGCAACGAATACCACGGCTGTGACGTGTGATCCCATTCAGTACCGAACGGATTACTTCGACTTTCGGATACGGTAGGTTGATCATCGAACTCTGGTTGGCTATCTTTACAAAGATATATATGTAAGATATTGGAGAAAATAAACTAATAACAGAACTGCTTTAGCGAATATTATCGTAGGAAAAAGTTCCGTCACTAAATTCATTCCTTCTTCGTCTGCACGCTCTTTATAACTCTTCGCTCTCTCGTCGGAAGAATATGGGAACGAGAGGCGACCGACGGATCATTTCCTCGAACGTATCAATGACAATCGTCGCAGGGTGACGAGTGAAGTGTACGAGGTGCGGTGCAACGACAAGTTCGTGTACAATCTCACCAACTACTACACCAACTTGTCCGCCCCGACGTATCTCGAGCTGAACGGGGTACGGCATGATAGCATTATTTTTGAAAAGAGAACGTGCCAAAACTAGCTTGAATCCATTAGTTGTGTATTGCGATCAATAAAAAATGGCTATTTAAAGGGCCCCTCTGAGGACATTGCCATCCTTCAAGAGCACATTTTGAACATTCATTCATTTTTATATTTAGCAGAACCCAAATGTTTTCATTCTTTCAATAAGCAATGCCTACGAATCAGACCGCTCGCGCGCTACAGTATTCACTGAATTACATTCGTATTCGCGCGGTCCCTGAAGAGCAATGTAACTTGCATACAACTTCTTGCCTCATTTAAACAGCGGGGAATGGCGGGAAGAAGATGCAAATGTAGGACTGTAGGTTTTAAACAGCACTCTTTCCACAGTGTTCTGACGCAATGCAAAACCTTTGGAAAGCGAAAAATCATTCCGACATTTACTAATACGGTAGATCGGTGCGCCGCACACCACGAATGAAAGATTAGGAAGGGGAAGGGAAGAGCTTCAGCATAGGCCCTAAAGCTAACATCATGCTCATTCTTAGGATCTACTAGAAGTTCACAAAGATGAAGTTCTTACCATTTTCGCTTTCCAAAGGTCTATAATGTTGTGTTTCAGATAAAAGAAAGAAACCAAGGGGTTAGAAAGTCCTCAGAGGGGCCCTTTAACTAGCAAAACTACGCTGTACCCGGCGATCCACGAAGCGTGCCGCCGTCGCCCTGCTTATATGGTCCAGGAACTTCGCTCCTGGACACGTAACACAGGGCTCCCACGGCACGCTTCACGGATCGCCTAAGCTTGTGTGCTAGTAGGGGGTGAGGTGTACTGCTCGCAGTACACCTCAACTACATTTGTTAATTTTTTGCACGTCATAATCTGTGATTTCGAAGGCTTGATGCATGAGTCGAATGAATGCAATACCATGAATTGATGCGGCAAAGCGCGCGATGAAGGGTCATGAGAGAAACCCGAGATGGTGGAACCATCTGTCAGGGTAAAGAAGTGGTTAGAGGCTGTCGTTGTTGGACAGGGCGCGCAGGTTCGGAACCCGGCCACTGCAATTCTTTTTGCACATTTAGCCAAAGTATTCTCGAAAAAATTCAAAGTTTTTCTCTAATGACTTTTTAACCAAAAATGATCCCCGTGCTTTGAAACATATTTTGGCAAAGCCACGAAATTTTTTGAAAATTTTCAAAAATATCGATTTTCTCAGACAATTTTCAAAATTTTCAATAACGCCAAAAATCGTCCCGAGATATGAAGAAATGAATAGGGGTCTTGTAAGAACTTTTTTTGAAATTCGAAATTCTAAAGGAGATAATCGACCCACGGACAGACACATACACACACAGACAGACACGCAAAATTTGCAGTGATTTGCTAGTATACTAGTATATCTTATAAGAAGTAAATGATTCCGAGTCTTTGAGGAGACGGCGATCCAGCGTGCGATCCACTGGGTACAGCAGCCGGCCCTGCTCAGCGGTTCCTCGTGGACGATCGCCGATCTGGCGACCGAGGCCGCGGAATCGGCCACCTATTTGACGGATAGTAAGTGAATTCGTGAGGGACAACCAGAACGGAAATAGAAATCAATGCTTGGCTACCTAAACCGTTCGCAAACGTTCAATCGAGTCATCCATAGGATGAATGTAAAGCGAGAGCGTAAACAGAAAACTATTTTGTAATCCGTTCTAATCACCTCCTTCCAGCCAATCGCCTGTGCCTGTACGGATGGCCCACGAGTACGGCGAGTGTCACCGTAAGTCGTGCGGCTTTTTTATCGCAAACAAAAAAAGTATAAAAGTATTTGTGTCCCTTTCAGATTGCGTTGCTCAATGGCGACGACACCAACTTCCAGATGGTCATCACGAGTAGTGGTGTAAGTTGCGATTACAGCCCGCGCATCGACACCATTTCATCCAATTAAGCTGTTTTTTTCCGGGCTTATGTTTCATACAGTACGTATTATCTATGAAGAGAGATTCTGGCAATGTTGACAGTGAAACGTAACCGGCGAACATCGGCTATCGGTATCGATTCGCGGGCTCTCAGTTGCAATTTATCGACCGTTTGGTGGAAGGAAGAAAAGTGTTGGCGGTTCTGAATTCAATGAGATCCTGCTTATTATCATGGGGATGGATGGCTCCTGCAGATCACGCGATCGTCGACGATAGACGGCGTAGCGAGTACTCCCGAGACGGGGTCGGAGGTCACTCTGACGCTCGACACGACCACCGCCTTCGACTTCTCCATCGCCTACAGTGGAGAGTGTCTGAGCGTGAGTTTCCGCTCATCATCGTATGCTAGATCTAGCTGATTGAATTAGAGAGATGGCTCGCACTCCTGAAAGACGCGCTTGCATTTTGGAATAGATATTGTTGACCGAAAAATTGCGCCAGTAATCTCATTCCTATGTACTTCGCGTGAACTCTCTTCAAACCGTTTCGTAGTCTCATCGCATGTAGGAATGACGCTAACTGGTGGAACACATTTTCCTCAACCATAACTGTGGCTTTTGAGGTCTTCGTCGGTACGACCCTTATGTTCACCTTCACGCACAAGGCAGCCGACCCGACCACCGCCTATGCGAGTATCTCCGTTGATGGATTCAGCCTGCAGAGTGTTCTCATTGGGCCTATCTGATTGAGTAATATCAACGAGTACCACCTGAATGCATTAATGGTCTGAAACAAAGGTTGCGTATCTAGTCACCTTTATAGAGCTCAACCATTGCCTTTTGTGACAAAAATTGAAAAGTACAAAAATTAAATTGTTCTGAAGCCTATACTATTGCATGTTTGTATACGGGTGCCACGGGTCTTGCCCAGTTATCTCGTATTCTCCCGTTCACACGACCCATTGTCTAAGTCCTTCATTGTTTGACAAACCAGGAAACATTGTGACGAGAGACTAGCCCGATCATGTTGCCATGGGCCTACTGTCGCATTACCTAGACGTTGTCTGAACCGACCCCCCCCCCTCCTGGTTTGTTGGCCCACACCATGGACATTTCTTTGTATTGGAACAAGACAGCCCGCTAGGGAGAAAAATTAGAAAATTATATTGTCCTAAGAAAATATCTAGCCTTGCATTGACTTTCGATGATTGCAATTTGCGCTTGCAATACTACGGTCTACACTCAGCGAAATTTCACCACCATACAGCACCTAGTGAATCATTCACCACACAAATTTCACCAGCCCGCTGGTGAATTGTGCTCCATTGTGTGGTGAATGATTCACTAGGTGCTGCATGGTGGTGAAATTTCGCTCAGTGTATGTATGTCTCCGAATAAAGCCCCAACTTTATTAAAGTCAGTTATTAAAGTCTGGAAAATCGGAACATATAATTCGTCATTCCGCAGCTACTGTGTTTAGCGATTTTTTCACGCTTTGAAACGATACCATTCCGATCCAAGAAAAGATATCAGGGAAATGGATAGCTTTTTGAGAACAGTATTCCCTAGAGCTTCGCATAGTACACATAATAATTTGATACGATCAGTTTGAAAGGTACCGGAATCGGTGCTACTACCGGAACGATTATATCTTCCATTTTTTTCCACTATACAAAGGTTATCGAAGAGCAGAAAGACCGTAGAACAGTAAAGGGAGACTCTTCACTCGTACGTACGTCAAAGGGTAAGAGGAGAGATAAACAGGGGCCGGTGGTCTGAATGGATAAT
>LS946263.1:98624-113392 GCA_900490955.1 Micoletzkya japonica
ATGAGCAAAACTGAAAAAGAAAACATAAAAGAAGCTATAAGAACGCACGCAGCACCCAAACATACAGAATAAATCGATAGCAGTAAAATCGAAAATAAATCGTTCCGATGATGACGCATAAATTCCACTTCTCGCTAAGGCCAGTAACTTTTACCAGACCGTATTTTCGAATTATACGTTCCGCTTTTCTCTACTATAACGAAGCTCTGTAGCGTCCTAACGAAGGTTCTTTTGCAGAGATGGCGGGGAATGTCTGATACGATCGTCTCTCTCGTCTACTTATTATGGAGAGGTACCGTCTTCTTCTTCTCTTTTTAGATCTTGGGAATGCTAAGAGTGACCTAGGTGATCTCATAAAGGCGATCGTGAAATCTCCGCGCAGGTCATCCGCAGATAGATTGCGCAGAGCGTGGTGCAATCTGCACTGGTCGCTACTGTTCTCTGATCTCCGGTCAGCCCGTGTTCTTTGGAAATGCTCCCAAGGAGCGCTGACGTCCATGCAGTCTGCCTCTTCCGGACTCCCTCTCTCGCTCAGTTTGCGTAACGAGTAGCCGTGAAAAGCAGCCGTCAGGGGGCAAACAAACAGCGCAAACAGCAACATCCAGTAGATCATGCGTCATTCCAATGGCCCTTACTGCTAAGCTAAGGTCGACGACTCATTCGTGAGTACGTCTCGTATCACGTGTCTCTGTAGCAATCTCCCGTCCACTTTCCGGCTTCAAACAGAGAGAAAGAGCGGCGGTTCACAGCACACTGCACGTGTGAGAGGAAACAAACGGCCGAGACGGACTGTTTAGACGGTTGTTCTCCGCCGCACTGTATAGTATACGGGAAATGTCGCTACGCGCTTCCGATTGTGAATCCTGTATCTTGCAGAATATCGCCTCTTCTGGTGCTGCTTCTTCCAGTGGCGTTCTGCCAGCAGATCAACAATAATGTCTTTGGAGGACAGTTTCAGGTAGGGTATGATTATGATTTCACAAGATTTCTCTTTATAGCAACAACAGCCCTTCGGTCAGCAGCAACAGCAATTTGGACAACAACAGCAGTTTGGGCAGGCTAGCTCCTTGTTTACGGGAACGGGAAACAATCCCTATTACGGAGGTTACTATTTGCTAGTTTATCACTGTATTTAGAACCGTTTTCTTTGAAAAGAAGCAAATTTGCAGTGAACCTCGTTCCCTTCGGCCCGGACGCGGGCGATCTTCTGGTCAATCCTGGAATGCTCACGGCTGGAATGACCATCGACCTGCACATGTTCTTCCCCTTCTACGGCGGACTCTACAATTACACGACTGTTGGACAGAGTTTTATAGTCGTCACGAGTGCGCTGTTCAGCTGTCCGTCAACGGGTACATGGGCTTCGCAACGGTCTTGGACCAGGGCCCGACCATCAACATTGGACCCGATTCGACCGATTGGCCGCGACAGCAGGACCCCGCCATGATTGCGCCCTATCTCTGCAAACAACAGGCATGTACAATATTATGTTCTGTTCAAGTTTCTTTCATTATAAAAGTTTCTTTTATTATTATGCAAAGTATAAAGGAAATTAATTTCTACTTTCTACTTTTCCCGGAATAGGAATAGGAGACAAGTGACGGAGACAACGGCATGTCCTCAATTATACATTTATGGCCTTGAGGTTCCCCAATCGGGCAGTCCGGGACGGCGCAGCGGAGTCTACTATCGCCTGATTCTGCGCCAGTCCCTGTTCGGACAGGAGAACTCCAATCTCAATCTGGGAGGAAGCACGTTCCAGTCGTCGTTCTTCGGACAGACTGCGCAGCAGGTAGGCTCAAGTTTAAATCTTCCACATTTTCATGTAAGTCTTGATATTCCCGAAACACACTTACTTGGTTATGCGGTTTTACGCATATTGCAATTAATAGGCTTGTCCGGGAACAACGGATTCATACGTACGATGTGACACACAGTCGGACTACTTTCTAAATGAGATGATGCGCTGGTTGCAAGGTTTGAAGTTGAAACCATAATATCTTTTTATAGATAGTCCAGCCGCCAAAACGGTGAACTAAAAATTAAAAAAAAACGAAAGGAAGGAAAAATTGAGAGGGCGTCGCGGGTGCGTCGATGTTCCGTGCTGACGCGGCTCTCGTCGTGACGTGGTTCAATACGGCCTCCGCCATCTCCGGACAATCGGACATCGATGCCGGACAGACTGGCACCTATCAGGTTCGATCCAGGCATTTTAGAGTATTCCTATAAGTTTCTTTGTTTTTTTTTTCAAGTATCACGTTTGTTAGCATTCACTCATCCGAGTTTAAGAGCGATTGTCGTATGTTTCTTTGAATTGCATAATAGGCTATCTGGCTCACCGACTCACCGGGACGCCTATCGTACACGATATTCAACTACGATCGCCTCGGCTTCGACGCCCAGGACTTCCGGGCAAACTCCCGGTCGGGAAGGTGTCGAGTCAGTATTTTACTCTTGTCTTTCAAAAATCAAACGATCGAGTTCAGGCCGTCTTCAACGGTGGAAACCACACGGGATTCGTCGACGTCGACCCGACGCAAGCGTATAAGAACACGCCAAAGGTTTGTTTTGAATTTATTCTGCTCTTTCTTACTCACTGCAGATTATGTTTTAAGATGCAGTAGGTAATTATGTGAGCGTAGCTACTTTCTTCTAGGTGCTAGCTCAAAGATCGGGAGTGCCCAGTATGGTGCGTGGTCGATACATGTTCCGTGTTGATGATATCGTTCGTCCCGCCGGTTGCTCGAATAAGACTGGAGGAACTTGTGAGCACACACACTTCCTAGTCGGTTTCCATTATTATTTCTTTCTAGATCCCATGATAATTTACCCGAATATCGTCAATATGCTAGGAGAGGTCTCTGTCGACATCAATGCAGTGTGCCTATCCAGAACGCAGCAGTACATTCTGATGATAGAGGAACGACAGGCGAGGAGTTGGTGATATCGTTGCTTGATTCAATGATTCAAGGTTGCATCGTGTTTTGTGCTGAACCCCTCAATCGCCCGTTGTCAACTGCCGAAGATCTACGATTGGGGAGTGAAGACGGTCTACTTCCAGCCTCAGAGTAGTGGAGCCAACGATGAAAAGGCTTTCGTTGGATACATTTATTTTGGTGAGCAATATTTAAATATCTGAAGTTAATGTTGCTTATCAGTTCCGCCAACGCTCGATCCTATGCGACTCGAAATCGGACCACTTTATGAATGGTACAAGAATCCGCTGCCAACCTATGTAGGTTTACTGATTGTGTCATTATGGCTATAGTTCTCTTTAGATGATGCCAATCTCTTGGTATCCACGAAACTTCACCAATCCTGACATTGTGCAGCAGGGGACGTAAGTGTTTTCTAGAAACATTTTACAAACTCTTCAAGTTTAACTATAAGGACGCTGTAGATTTAAATATCACGGAGTTCGTTCGAAGAGGCTCTTTGTTCAGCAGCATCAATTCCAACTTCATCGCTAACGACGTCCTATACTCTGTACAGTTAGGCCTGTATGTGATCGGATACCGGGAATTCAGGGACGATCACATTAAGAAGTTCCGACCTGAACATCGGTATAGTAGAGAAAATGAGAAGATATAATTGTTCCGTTTGTAGCGCTGATTCCGGTGCCTTTCAAAGCGATCTATTCAACTTTTGGTGTGTATAATGAGAAAGTCTAGATGTTACTGATCTCAAAAACATGTCCATGTTTCTGATATCTTTTCTTGGAATGAAATGGCACTGTTTCAAAGCGCGAAAAATTCGGTAAACACCGTAGCGGCGGAATCACGATTTATACGTTCCGATTTTCTTGACTATAAGCTATGCGCACAACCGTTTAAATCAACGCGCACGAAACATTTAAAATGCACAGCGAGTGGCGAACCGCGACGCGTACGTGACGCGTATTGAGAATGGATTTTTAGGCCAAAATCTGACTACGGTATCGGCTCTCTAAAGGGAAGCGCTGTCCCACAGTTAGATGTAGGTTGTAATCGTACGTGATGCGGAACTTATTCGTCTATATGTAGATCATAGCTATGCATTCTCAGGGTTCTTGCTCGTCTTACGACTTACGCAAATCGCAATACGCCGGATTACCGATGGCAGCCGCAAGAAGAGATCATGAACTTAAATCAGGTTTATAATAATAATAATTATTATTATTATCCGTTTTTTAACGTTTTTTTCTCTAATAGCTTGTAAGTAATTTTCTGAGAATTTCTGGCTGTAAATAACGGAAAAAAGAGAAACTTGGAAATGCTCTTATGTACCGCTTACTTAGGAAGATGTAAAATAATCAGCAATACTTGTGGCGTTAATGAGTCGTGATATAACAGGTGCAACAGTGGTACTTGACGGAGTGGGAACGGAAGCACGAATTGTACACGTATCGAACGGGCTACTTCAAACTGTCGCCGCTTCGTGGAAACGATCAAAACGGAACAGATCTGCTGCCAGGGTCTGCATTTCAGTCCACTGCCACTGAATTCACACTCAATGAGTCATTTGTCCTTAATAACTAGTTAATTTTATATCGCTTTGCAGACTCGTCTCCTCTCCTGTCTCCCTCCACTTCCTGTGGACTCCCGACCGAATGCTGTCCCAGTCTGCCAATACCATCTTCACGGCAGACGAAGAAGAGGAGAGAACGGAGTTTGTCAGAAAGAAATCCAAGCAGATGTGTCACGACTGGTGAGCCGCATTGGATTCTTTGCTCCCGTTCACATTGCTATAGGTGAAGACTTATTGCCACATTAGCAACTATGGAAAGAATATTATGGGTAATAGGTTTTAGCCAGATTGAAATGTTCTCAGGTACGATGAGGACGGAGCGCTGTTCAACTTTATCCAGGACACGGAAACGAATACGTCGTGTCCGTGCGTAGAGTCACAGGCACGACTGGATCTCGGCCGTTTCATGCCCCATCCACGGTGCTCACAGGTGAGTTTGCCATCCTGAAATGACGTACGAACGAACTGACGAAACACGTACGACTTTCGTTTGAACGGTGTATCGAAACTATGATTAGACATTGCGCTCTGTAATAGATTCGTTTGACAGATGTTCCGTGACATTCCGTGCGAGATGATGATCGGTTCGAAGAACTGCTACATGTCCGCGCAGAACATCTACGCGTCGTACCTGGGTAACGGCAGGCACTTCGAGAGCCGGGATACGCAGTAGGCGTTATGCCAAGTACTCTACAATTATTTTCTGCTATCAGACGCTTCATGACCCACTACGGCCAAGTGTGCTGCTACGCGGAATCCGGCTACCTCATGCAGACTCCGTACCAAGCGGTCGTCAAGGTTCAGAAGGACTACCACTACAACCCCGGCTATCCTCTAAGGGCCTACGAGTTCGGCACAGCTCCGTACATGGGACAGTTTGAGGTATGCGTAAAATTGCACAGTGCAGCAGTCATGGTAGATAATGACAATATCACTAGGTTCCCGGTTTGTCGGTTTTCCACCACGACTACATGCCCTACTTCTTGTGCTGCAAGTTCGCGGACTTCCGCTGTCAGATGTTCTACTGGAGAAGGCCCAGTTCCGCCTGTCAGGAGTACCAACCACCAGCTACTGGTACGATAGTTATTTGGTTGTTTATTTATAATATTTATGTGTCCGTACGGTCGAACAGTTACAAGGAAATGTCTTAAGAATATGTTAGAGAAACGAGAGAATAGATATGTAATCTCCAGGAGAAGTATCCGGCTTGGGAGTGTTCAACACGATCGATAACGACAAGTTCATCTTCAACGAGCCCGGTGTCTTCAACCTACTCTACATCCCCAGAACGCAGAAGACGCCCGAAGTTAAGATTCAAGTCCGCATGGAGCGGTATCCGAATAGGAAAGTTGACTTTGGTAAGTTGGGTTTTACCGAAGATTGAGCTTATCAAGCATACCTTGTGGTAGTCTATTTCTATAGGGCTCCTTGGCCGCTACATCTCTCAAGCCGATCTCGTTCAACCAACGAATGCTACCGTCATTACGGGAATATCGCTGGAAGCGACTGGAACGGAGAGGTATTTCTAGTTTTCGTTCAACTGTCTTCAAGATCACGTCGAATTTGAAATGATTACCTCCGATTACAGGGTGCATGTTATGGCGCGCAAGGACACCCGCCGCTTCCGCTATCGTACCGATATTCTGGTGGGCGGAGTCCTGCGCTACTTCGATACCATCCGGCTGCAGCGCTTCAAGGGTACGCGTAGAGGGAAGGAGTCTGGCAAGGAGATGTTGAAGGAGTGCTCATCTACGTCAACAACGTCATTCGTGGTCAGCCGGAGATCTACGTCGTCCTGGAGGAAGCACAGGCATGCCGGGTGTTTTGGTCAACTAATAATCATACCGCAAAGTTTTTTCTCTGCTCTAATTGCTTCGAGTTTCGCTCATAATATATTTGTTTTTCTTTCAAAAATAATCAAACATATGGACAGTTACTCGCAATTTGTTGCCGATATCTTTGCATAACTTGCCTTGATGTTTTCAGAAGTTTTCATTTGCCAATATTCAGATCGGTATTCGTGTCCGCGAATCATATGCTCTGGATATTGATCGACTTTCCATGTACCAAGAGAGCATGGGCATGCTGGACATTGAACTATCCGTTCCACCGCAATACGGAGTGGTAAGATTGATATTTATTTGTATAGTCTTTCACCAAGTAAAATCCTTCTCATAGCCTCCGAATAGTATTTATTCCAATCAGTCTTAGTCAGATGAAATTTGTTTCATAATGCTCCTTCTCAGAGAGCGGACGGTGACAAGACGCGAGAGGAGGAGATGAGAGAACGATATGGCCTTCCCCGAGTCTCCGGAGTCATGCGGCCCTTCCCCGACCAAACGTCTGCAGCGGTGTTTGAGGTAGTCTGTGACTTACAGACAATCTTGTTTATCTGACACCACAGCATGCAGGTTTCCGTATCTTTTCATCTCTGGCAATAAAAAAATTTCAGGGACTAACCTTCAACGACGTAAACTCAGAGACGTACAGGCAGCAGATCATCAACAATTGTGAGTCAGCGAAGTTCTCCCCATTCAACACTTTCGATTGCAGATCGAATACAAGGAACAGGAGAGCCGGGATCGGATGCGAACATCGCTGGAACGCTGCTTCAGGCAAGTCAAGAGCATATTATATCGCCCTACCGATCTACCTATATTAATCAGAAGATGTGTCGATACAGGGACTACCGACTGACAACATGTTCACGACGTCCCGCGACGAGGACAAGATGTTCGACGTATTCCCCGAGGCTAACTCTCGGTCCAATCCCATCTACAAGACGGCGGAGAAGTATACTGTGTAAGTCCTACTGTCATTAGCATGACGCAAAAAACAGAACACCAGCATTCAACACAAGCAAATTTAGTGGCCCGAACCGTTTCGTCCCGCAGTCTGGAACCGCAGTCAACCAGCTCCTTCAGCAGTGCAGGGATATCCAGGACAACACGCTTGGTAGGCTTTCCGGGGTTGATACGATCAAGATGTATTTCTTAGTGGACCAGCAGCCACTGCAATCTGTGCTGACGCAGAACTTCGCCAGTGCGAATTGTCCAGATGATCCGGGAGAGATCATCACGCAATGCGGTGACAGTGTAAGGCCACTTGCTTACCCGTTTCATGGCTTTGACGGATATGCATCTTCTATGTAGCTTCGATCATTTGAATGCTTATTCGGTAATGGGCTTTACGTATGCAGGTAGCCTGCCTTTATTCGTATGCTATGCTCAATTCGAAGATTCTCGCAGAGGAGGAGCAGGACGAGTGGAATACGTTCAGTAGCGAGCGGGTCGATGCGATACGACAGTGTAAGAAAAAAACGTTGTTGTTTGCAAGATACGAAGGAAACGACTCACGGTACAAGCTAAAGCCTCCAAAATACTGTCATGCTTGGCAAAAAAAAACGTCAAAATAGGTCGAAATGGGTTTCAGATAACAGTTGTGGCGCAATCAACGTTGAATATCCAGAATACATGACGAAGACCCCTGCATTTGCTCCTGGATATCTTCAGGTGCGTAGATATTTTCTGAAGAATTGAAACAGTGAACCGTTGTTGCATTTATGCGTTTATGAAGGAATTTATGTTTGCTTGCAGGGAGACGTTGTGAGGTTCGACTGCTTCCAGACGCATTGGGTCAAAGGAGATCACGAGTACAAATGTAAGAAATGCTTCTTTTTCGAAAATTGTAATAGTGACGAGCATAAACAATTGATGATGACTGTATTCATATCAGGTGGATTAGTCGTTGACAGAAACGATCCCTCGCGATACCGATACGAATGGAATAAGGTAGAGTACCTCGTTTTCTCCATCTTCTAATTAGCCTTAGCGACTCGGATATTTGTTGATAATTTTGATGTCGATTATACTTCCCCCACTACAGAATACCCATTATTAGATGATCGTGAAACATAACCCAGGGAAGGGTCTTCGGCATGCTTCACTCCTAATCCTCTTCAGGGCAGCCAGCCGTGGTGTCGGTCTCGCGTCATGGAGAATTACTACCAATGGCTTGCCACGATATTCGGCTTTGTCGGCATTATTATGGTAAGTTCTTTGTCATTGGGAACGTAGTAGAAAAGAGAGAGAGAAAAGCTGAGAAAGAGCTGTCAGATAACAAACAGACATTGATGCCGCATTACTAGAGAGAAGGCATGGATTCTCATTGAATCCATCAGCATGCCGTTGGAAATTTCGAAAAATTGCGATTCCAATTGATCCTTCTGCAACGTTACGAGTATGTTTATATGCCTTTTCCAGCTCATCGTATTCATCTTCCTTCTGTTCTGGTGTCGCAAACGGAAGCGCATCGATCAGAGCAGGTATATTTGAACATCATAGTTCTCTGCTATATCATTATTAAAATCAAGAGACCATTGTAAATCACTCGCCTTGCCGTATAGACTTCTGTACGTTGTGTTTAAAGGGTACCTAAAGTGTCACAGATCTACACAGCGATCGGTCCCTATGATAAAGTAGATTACAAATGCAAAAAATGACTTTCGAAAATTTCGTATTTCTCTCAATATCTTGAAAAAGGGGCTTCCAGATCATGTATCTGACCTATTTTGCGCACGGTACTTGGGAATAGGGCTGCTATTGATCAAGGGAGAGACGGACATCTCCTTCGCACCCTCTTCCCCCCTTGGCGGGCATCCCACTGATCTCTTTATTTCTCATCGTTGGCTTTATCTGTGTCGCTGTTCTTTCTGTGTTATGCCGTTAATGTCTCGAATGTATTCTCTACTTTCAGTCCTCGCCAACGACGTCTGTTACCGCTGACGACGCTCCATGGTAAAAAACGAACATTTTACAATCTCTAGTTATTAGTTTGCATTCAACAGTGACACTCTTCCCGCGTTCTTCACTTTTCTTCATCACAACCTCGTATAAGACGCCACCTTCCCTTCACCGCTACGGCTCGGTATCCTGACAACTCGAGACAAAAATTCAGGTTACATACAATATTTTCACTTTGACAAGAAAATCGAAAATTCCAGATTTCAGAATTCTTCATTGATTCATTTCGCATAGAATACGTCTCGCATGCTGTTGAACATCGCTATTATATTTAATATTTATCAGCGCAATAAAGGAGGAGAAATGTGAATATGAACAATAAAGAAAGTGTGAATAACTCAGCCAAGAACAACAGATCAAAAGCGATAATTGAAATACTAATAGAGGACTTGTGAAAATTGAGCTACGACATTTCAGCATCTGGATCATTATGCAATGAATCAAAAAGTTGGGTCTAAGATGAAAGGCGATTGAAAAGAGAACATCAAGGGAAGCTAAGTTAACTATTTTTGTCGTTGCTCAATTCTCACAGACCCTAATGAACACGTTGCCATAAAATTCCAGTATTTGGAATTGAAGTAAACTGACTCCAAAGAAAGGAATGTTGTGGCAACGCGCTTCTGAATTAAAATAAAGGATGGCGATAAAACGGAAACAAAAGAATGAACCTTGCTACGATGAGAAGATAAAGAGGAGTTGCCTGTGATCTTCTATCCTCATCAATGCTCTCATCCTCATCTTCTCTCCTCTCTCGCCGCTCTCCGTCTTCTGCCATCGGCCGTTCATGCAATCCCTTATTCTGGTTCTGAAATGCAAGACAGTGTTGATAAAGAGACGTTATGCACAGCAAAAGACAAGAAAACAGTTTGAAAGTACGTGAAATGTAAGAGATCGAGTCATCCTCCCTCGGGAGGGAGGGGGTGAGTCTCTCTCTCGGGAGGTGAGAGGAAGGGCCTTCCTTGCCCAGTGGCATGGCCTCCTTTTATCTCCCTCATACGAGTCAATAACTTGTACGGCGCTTCCTTTCCTACAACGCTGCAAATTTTCGCGGCGAGAGTAGCTATAGATCAAACTCAAAATAAAGATTTTCTGACACTTTAGGTACCCTTTAAAAATGATTTTCAGAGTAGCGCCATACACGTCGGAATACAACAAACCGGTAGCATTCAGTGCTGGAGACGGTGATGAGAGTCGTGTGAAATGGTTTTAAAATGTCGCCTCAGATATCTCAATAGGCCAACGGGCAAGTCGTGTCATGGCGACTGATGACTATTTCGAGAGCAGAAGCGCCTCCCCTCACAGGTGAGAGGACGAATTTCATGATATTATGTTATAATTCGTGAAAGTTAAATTAGACTGGGGGAGGAAAGCACAAATATAAGGGAAAAAAACAAAAAAAGCGATCAATTTTCCCCTTGGATCATAATACAGTTGAGAAGAAGATTCCGTTAGTTGTCGTGTTTATGGCGAAAGAGCAAGGGGGGCATAAAGAGCTGACAGATAAAGTAAGGATGAGATTATTGCAGGCCTGCACAAGCACACGAACCATCCCGGATCCTTGGTCTGAATACCAGTGTATAGGGAGCCTTCTAGTTTGCCACATTATAAGTTATCTAGGAGTGGGCTATCGAAGTCTTTTGTTTTGCAATTATTGTTTTTCATAGTTAAATAAAAAAATCCTAGCTCCCATAGAACATGCCTAGCATAGTGCTGTTTATTATAAGCTCACGTTGAGTGTCAAATAATTAAAATTCTAGTTTTTCCCAGTTTCGCTTTAGAGCTTTCATCACAATTGCTTTTCGCTTCTCTTGCCAAGCTAAAATTAATGCGGCCACAATACATATTATGTAATGATAAACGGTTTTGCTTGCTCGAAAATGTCTATAAGTTCATAAAATTAGGCCCAGTGAATATGTTAAATTGACAACTATTTTTAGAAATTTTCTGAGGAGTGGTTATGCTTTTTTGAGAAAAATCTCACTATTCATATTTTTCCAACAGCGGTTCTAGGTAGAGTCATACGTTGACTTGCATCAGACAGCATGCAGCTTGTCTAGTATACCCTGTCCCCTTCCCTCCTCTTTGTTCCCTCTCATCGCTCTCACGCGCTCTGCCCTCCCTCTCTGTTCCCCTCGCTCTAGACGCGTTCGTATCGTTTCGTCCCCTATCTATCTCTTCCTATCAGTGCTTCCCTCCACCCATTCCCCTCACTTTCCTTCATTTATCAGCCACACTTTACTTCCAGATATGGAGTTCATCAACTTATAGGCAGTAATTTATTGGTTTCAAGGCGATTGATGCTCCTAGAAGAGAATGAATTTCATCACAACTCGGAGCGTTATTGTCACCTCCATCGTTGTTGCCCTTCTTTTGATTCTTCTCGTTGCGTACGAGCGTTCAAAAGGTAAGCTGTTTTTGCATTTTACATTTTTGCTCATATTCTATGCTTATTCAAATACTCATTGTTTTATTCAGATAGCAAAATCTCTCCGTTCCATCAAGACTGTTCCATTTACTATGATCTCGAGGATCTCATTCCATGCGGGGAACGGGGCTACGCACTCAACTATGGACTGCCGAATTGCAATCGCTTCAACGATCATGGTGAGAATTCACGTTTTATTCACTTCATTGTAGCCGTTTTGCCAAAGACATTGCGTGCAAAATACACACGTGACGGTGATGATACAAAGTCTCGCCCAGCGACGTTTTAGTGACGAAGGGAAATACAGCTGGCAGAGAGTGATCCTAATGGTCGCTGGCATGTGTAATATAGAGAGCAAAAGATTGGCCACAACAACGCGTGCACTGGCAATGAGCGTGTTCATTCGACCATGCAAGAAGACTGGGTGGAAAAAACTTTATAATACGCTTACTTATACTTTAATTTTCAGGGGATCTCTTTGATAAGCGCGGAAAAGGATTTGTGGGCTGCGTTACGCATTGCCTCTCGGACTTCATACAAGACAATATTTATGAGGTTAGCATTTTGTCATAAATATATTTAGGAATGCCGGAAATACGCCATATAATTTAATACAACCAATCCAGCTCTTCCCTTCAAGAGTCCCCTTATTCTGGGTGGTTGTTATTGTGTGAAGTGGAGTAGTTCCTTCAGCTTTCGCCCCTCCCCAACTGTTCATCCCTCCAAATCCTCGCCTTCACCAGCCATACCGAGTGCTACATTCAATGCGGATTCTGCACCGCCTGTCGCACCAATAAGCTGGCCATGTTTGCCACATATCGACTCAGGGATTTCCTGTCTGTAGCGGCCTTTGAACAGGTGTTATCACAGATTATTCACGAACACTTTCTTATTTATTCTTTCAGGCGCTTCACGTCCTCTACACGTGTCTTCCAATTCCGTGCCTTTTCTAAGTGTTTTTTCTGAATGTTATGTATTTCTATTTATTCTAATTGTTAGACTTATTGAGTAGTAGAGCATTTCGTTCACAGAACATTGATCAATGAAGGAGATCTGCCACTTTTGAACATGTCCCGTTCTTTATCAGCATTCGGAATGGTATGACGACGTATCGGTTGAACCGAGCAGGTGGTCTGTTATCTTTATCTAAATCAGGGCTGCTTCCTCCATAACATGGTGGTTATCGATTGTGCAGGGATAGTCAGCTGAAGGCTCTTGGATGGATTCTGCGCATCTTCAACTTCCACGTCCTCTTCAGTATCTCGAGCATTCAGGAGCACGACAATTCGCTCATCTAAAGCGTAGCTTATTGCTGTATTTCCATAGAGCAATCAAAATAGCGAACAAGTGTTTGGGTTGCGATTAATTTGCGTTTATCACAAAGATTCTTCAATCGAAAGCGCTGTTCTCAACGGTATGCTGGCTTATCTACCTCCATTGTCAAAAGCGGTTCCAACGAGTAATTCTCCTCCAGCAATGGAAGACTGTACTCGAGTCGCGCCGGGACGAACGAAGCGACTGCAAAGATGATTAGGAGAGCGTATTCTACATAAGCTGTGTAAAGCAGGGAAATCACGCCGAAAGCACGTAGGAAAGTGGAGAACATGGAGATCAATTTCTGATTTCACGTCTCGTTAGCTATAACGGATCACTCTAGGTAGCTCGTAAGCGACTCATACTCTGGTATCATTACATTACTCTTCCAACCTGAAGTGCATCATGGCATAGAACATTGGCTGTTTGTAGAACTCGTCCTTCTCCCCGTTTATGATAATGGGCGAATCGACAAAGTTGCGAGCCCATGTCGGGCCTCCCTCAAACACTTCATTTTCAAAGAAGAAATAAATAAAATGTAGAATATTTGAAAAGGCAAACAATCAAAAACACATAATTTCAGCATAAAATATCCCCCCAACCTCCAGATCCAGTGCTAGATTCCAATCCGTCCATCCTGCTACAAAGTTGTTGAGGTCCTGAAGAAAGTCGTCGACTAGTGATGGGTTAATTTTTTACCTTAGATAGAAAAAGATGCGAATGACAAATGCTAGATATCATTATTGAGTTGTTCTATAAGTAAACTCATTCCTACTTTGTCTGGACTCTCTTCATACCGCTTCCGTCTCTCGTCGGAAGTAGGAATGAGACGAACCAACCAACCATATCAACCGCCATTTTCCTCAACCATAGGTATCCACAGCATGATTCTCGTTGTAATGAGCGTAGATATACCGTAATGATGCTGCGTGCGTACCGCTCGGCCCGTTCCCATTCTCCCAGGACCGGACCCCGCATCGGGGGAGAGTAGCCCGCACACGCCTCAAGGGATGTACCGATTTTTGACGACTAGCTTTGGGTCAATAATTAATTCGATTACGATTCTAATAAACACATATGTCAGTAGATCCTGCCGAATATCAGGCGATAGAGCGTGCAAAAGTTAGAGAATAAGGAGCATTTTGGAGCCAAAACAACCGACGGACCGGTTTATTATGCTGTATTTCTGCTTAAGGTGTTAAAAGCTTCACTAGTCAGTTCTCGATAGACACCTCGGTGGCAAGGATGAACTTGTCGGGGAAGAGGCGATGGGTGGCGGAGAGGAGGGAGGCCGGGAGGAAGGTGTCCATGTACCAGTGCACACCCAGTCCCACCACGAGACTGCGCGAGTCGGCTGACGAGTACATCTACAAAGATTCGCAACCTAGCGGGATAGTGGAATTTCCCGACCGTGCCGTATACTGGAGAATAATGCATTACTTTCGCTCAGTATCTATACCACTGCCGCGTTTCTCGCTATCTCGTCAAATATTCGGAACACTTCCTGTTCCACAATGTCTATCTACCGTCAACTGAGCAAATACCGGGACAGATTCGGAATATTTTGAATATACCGAATATACCGAATGTACCGGATATTTAGCATATTCCGACTCGGATTCGGTATATTCCATACGCGCGGTATCACGAGTCGGTTTATCGACTCTATCTTGGCTAAAAGTGGTCCTAGAGAAGTCTGATTGGCCTTTTTCGAATGCCCT
>LS907763.1:8138-19484 GCA_900490955.1 Micoletzkya japonica
AGTGATCGATGCGGTCCAGCCCGTAGTTGTCCCCGTGCGCACCCTGCAATAAATGTACAATAAATCCATGACCTTTATAAAATCTTTAAAAAAAAGAATCTAAATAAAATAGGAAGCAAAAAGACCAAAAAATGAATGGAGAAGACTCACGTGTCCCTGGTATCCAAACAGTTCGGGCTCGTATCCCTCCCCCAACTCCGATCCCATCGTCTGGTACTCTCCGCCCATTCCGTTCCGCTCGCCATTCGGTCGCCCATCCCAGTTCGGATTACCGTAACCCGATTGGTCCCTGAACAAGAAGAACCTCCTCTACGGTAATTACTGTGTAGCATAGCTGTTCCCATGCTATTCCCCTCCATTCCCTAGCACTCTATCAGTCCCTTCCCCTACTCTGTTGACTCTACCTGATAGACGTGCATATCTACTGATCTACAGGGAATACCTCTCGCACTTCCCGCCTATTCCCGCTGTCAGACTAGGCAGAGCAACAGTCAGTCTCTCGTACTCTCCCTCTCCCCCTCTAGTCTCTTCTCACCCTTTCCCCTGTTTGGCATTTCCTCTAATAAACCATTTCCCCAATCCCCGTCTTCCACATCTGAAGACACAACAGTAATGCATACGCTTTCATCTGCTCTCCAGTGAATAAGAAAGTCGAAAAAATCAGCTTCTAGCAAAATCATACAATTATCATCAGCGTTTCTCCCTTCCACCGCAATAGGACTACCGTAACCCACCGTACCCTCCTAGTCCACTCACCGTCCATGTCCCGGCACTCCCTCAACCTGCAGGTTGTTCAGCACTCCCGCTGCATAGGTCACCTGCAACTAGCGAATACTCTCCCTTATCTTTTGCCTTAATGAAAATTGCAGAAGATGAGACGGAATAATTAGTACGGTTTAATTTGAGGCTAAAGTAGTCACGATCAACCCCTCAATAGAGCATTCCATTCGGGTATTTTTGATGCGTATGTTTCATACATCATTCGCAACCGCGACGCATCTCGTCACCAAAAGCAGCGAATCATACTGGTCAAAAAGACGCGTATGTAATGCTCAACCCCTCTCCCCCTTACAAACCACAGATGGATGGGGACTCCTCATTGCCCTCTCGACCGGTCCAGCCATTTGCATAGCCTCCATCTGAGCCACGCCCCCGTCCGTCTTCGACAGTTGGTACAGCAGACCGAGCAACTCCCGCTGCATAACCTACAACAAAGGGGGTTTCCCGCTAAACGCACGATTCAAAAAGGGGCGCGAATTCAAACGCGTACCTCGTCGGCGGCGGCTACTTCATCGCTCTCGAGCACCTCCCTGACATCGTGCATGAGGGGTCGTTTCGAGTGTACGAGCCATTCGGCGATTGTGGGATGGGCGGCCAATTGATGTAGGGCGCCCGCTGCCGCCTCGGCCAACTCCCACCTGAGACAACACCCAATTATCCCCCAAGATTACTTTCGACATTTTAAGTTTTTTTCACGTTTTGAGCCACTCATAATCTACCTCGTTTTGTTCCCGTGACTCACTCTGTTTTCTTTTGTGAGAGCTTCTATATAAATGCATAAATATCTATATCACGCACGCGAATCCGAATCATTTAATCGAATTTGGCTACTTTTCCAGGCTTACGTTTCACGCCGTACATAAAAAGAGCGCCTTTTCACTCAACCTTAGAAGTGAAACGTAATCCTTGAAAATCAGTCGCAGGTTCGGATTCACGAGCTCTACTATATCTCCCCCACCCCCTCTCCCCAACCCACATGCTAACTCCATCGTCACTCGTAGCTGCTGGGTCCAGTCGCAACTCGGCCGCCGCACTCGAGAGAATCTCAACGGAGACATCCACCAGATCGGAACCGAGATCATTCGGGGAATCGACCAGGGCCGCTCTGTAAGGGAAATAAATGTACGTCAACTGGTCGTTTCAGCTCTTTATACCATAAAAATTTATAAATCTTTATAAATTTTTATATAAACCATCATTTATATATATATATATATATATATATATATATATATATATATATATATTATAATAAACTTGCATAATACATTCCCCTGTCACACCTGTTCTCTCCCAACAACGCCGCATTCCTCGCCACTCCCAGCGCTGCCTTGGCCACGGGCGGTCGCAGGGTCCTGCAATGGCATCCATCCATACTAGTGCCGTCGAATCGAGTCTTTTTTTCATGGCTATGTTTCACGTATTCCATAAATCAAGCAATACCCTAGTTATACTGGACCAGATGAAAGATAACCATAAAAAGGTACTTTCCATACTTACACAGACACTGATCTCTCGCTACTAGTACACAACCTTAGACATGTTGTCCTAGGATTTGCATGAATAAGGAGTGTATTTATCTGATCTTTCACCGCATACAAATACCTCAACTGTTCCAGGAGCATCGCCCATCCCCCACAGCGAACGAGCGACCGTTGGGCTGCCGCCGCGTGTTGGTGTCTGCAAGGGTCACAATAAATAATATACGGTACAACTCTATCCTTCTCCTTTCACCACTTCCCCTTCGCCTCTGCCTACTACTAAAGGGCGTCTATCGAATGTCACATTTCGACCACAACCAGCGAGAGAGCGATAAGGAGCGAAGATAACCGGAGAAGGAGAGCATGCAAAAGTAGGAATACTCTACCGACTGCTTAACACAAAAGCTTTGCAAAGTGAAGCCTCTACTACAACCCTTCCTACAGCACATCGTAGGATGTACAGATGAAAGTAGAGATAGAGGTAAACAGGGACTAACGCATAGAGCGTTCCATTCGGGTCTTTTTTGGTATGTTATACACCTCATTCATAACCACGACGCGTCTCGTCACCAAAAGCAGGGAAACATATTGGTCAAAACCCCGAACGGAATACTTTACTACCTTAATCCCCCCTACCGTACCTCGCCGTGCAGTGCCGTAGGGCGCAGAGTGCCGGCTCGGTCACCGTCTCATCCGTCGCGTTAGGACGCAAACGCAACGCGTCCACGAGAGTGAGCAGCCCGTTCGACTCGTATACTGTAAGAAGGAAGGGGATACTGTAGGTCAGGGAAAACTACTCTTGCCGTTAGCTGTACTTCATTACATTAAAACTTTAACGTTTTCTGCGCAGCGAAGCTAATACCACATGTAAAATACGAAAAAAAAGAATTTCACTCCGAGGAAGAAGGTTGCACTTCACCAACCTGCAGCCTTGTTGTTAACGTTGTTGCAGGTGAGGTTCGACAGGGCACCCGAGGCATAGATAACCTGAGGGCGTAGACGAGAATATCAATTATGTGCCGGTTTAACAATAAGAGGGGTCCAACAACCATTGTACTATTCCTCTCTAAATACAGATAGAACGCTTGGGACGTACGCAGCCGCCGTATGAACTCTGTGCGATCCCAGCTTAGGTATTGACGCTTGGATCGCACAGCGTTCATGCGGCGGCATACGCTTTCTATTAGAAATGTGCAGAGTGATCAGTACAATGATCATGTTTCATGCATCGTTCATAACCGCGACGTGTCTCGTCGGCAGAAGAAATGAAACATATTGGCCCAAATGAGCAGTCTGCACAACTCTGCTTTCTATTTGTTTTGAGAACGACAAAACATGGAAATTGATAATATCGACAGCCACCGCATTGTTCCTATAAATGGAGCGTGAAACATAGGCGTGTCAACCGAGTAATATTATTGACTGTAGAGAAGCGTCAATAAAGCATTTCATCCCGGCTGTTCATGGTAATGTTTCATGATCAACAATTGTTAAGCCTCTGGCTGGTTATTCTGTGGTGCGTCAAGCGTGTCCGTCAAAACGACTAGACTTTTAAAATCGGTTCCTCTTCGACGACGGGTTTCGTTATTTTTGGAGGTCAGTCGCGTCGCGGTTATGAATGATGTGGGAAGCATACGCATCGCAAAAAAAATCGATTTTAAACCTAATCCAAAAAAGTCCCAAATGAACTCCAAGGCTACCGTACCTCATCCTCAGTGCATCCCCCAGCCGTGGCCAGAGCCGAGTCTCGAATGATATCGAGGAGGACGATGATCAGAGCAGAGTGGTCCTGCTCGTTCGAGACGGCATCTGGACACGGAATTGATAAATCACGATACGTTGACACTGAGTCATGAGTGGTGAGCTCAACATTTTCCGGTATAATATTTTGGTAGGCTGGGTTTCGATGTAGATCACTACGATTCGTGAAACTGTTGTGAAAATATACGTTCACCTTTAGTACCGTCTTTCTAAAGTTCCATAGAATAATATCATTACGAGTATACGCACCCGACAGATTGCGCAGACAGACAAGAATGGCCAGACGAATCTTCGGGTCGTCGGTTCGGACGAGATTCGAGTACAGCACGATCAGGGCATCCCTGAACCGTCTCAGATTATCTCGACTTAGTCTAGCAAAGAGAGAAAGACATAGTATAAACGGAAGCCAGCATGACTTCATGAACATGATCCCTAATATCCGTGATTATTTCAGAAAGAAGTGAAATGAAGGAGAAGAGAAGAAGGAATAAGTAGGCAATTGGTAGCACTGGAATAAAGAGGATAATGAGTAAAAAAACGGTTTCCGACTCTTACTCTTACTTCTCGATGAGTGCGTGCTTCAGCACCGTCGATTCCTGTCCAGCAGTCAGGGCACGCACGCAACGGACCGCGCAGTAGACAACCTGCATCATCAGAATATAATTTGTATGCGTTAGCCCAGCCTCTTCCCCTATATTTCATATATACGCCTTGTACTGTTTGATAAAGGGATTATGCAAAAAAATTTAGTCTGACTACTGCATTACGAACGAACATGGGCTCTGTGGTCCTATTTTTTTCTTTTTTTTTGCAGACGTCCTGAATTAGTGAACAATCTAACAAAGCAGCCATTCTTACAAGTATTTTACTAAACAGATGCCTTTTACCGGTTGAGATATGTTTCAAACGGAATCGAAATGACTCCTCTTCCAACTGACCTTCGGCTGCTCCTCATAACTAGTGAGCAGACGGACCAAACGACGCGCGCCGTCGAAATCCTTCAAAGCGTCGTTTCGTATGAATACGAAATAAAAAGGACATTTTATATTATTATAATATTAATGTAAAAGGTAAAGAGAATAATACCATAGCAAATCGGTTCCTCTCGTGGGGGTCGTCAAAGATGAGAAGATGGATGGCATCCGTAGCCAGAGCCAGCATTTTGGGAGGACGAGAACCGTCGAGAAGCGGAACCAGGGCACGCCTGCAAGGGAGGGTACGGTAGGAGGGTTACGGTAGGGGACGGGATACTGTAGTCATGAGAGAACTGTAGACGTGGATTATGGCAGAGAAATGCGTTTTTGGTGTTATATTCTAGAATAAGGAAAGGATAGCATGAATTGAGATATAGAAAGGGAAAGTATTCATACGTCGCGTGCAACTGTCGTGCGGCGGGTCTGCTAGCGTCTACATGTTGGAGGAGACGATGAA
The DNA here is from genome assembly GCA_900490955.1 of Micoletzkya japonica. NCBI lineage: Eukaryota > Metazoa > Nematoda > Chromadorea > Rhabditida > Diplogasteridae > Micoletzkya > Micoletzkya japonica. Next base: position 13,592 of record LS907763.1, read on the forward strand.
GGGTCGTCAGGGCATACCGGACCACCGACTGCAAATACATACTCCTTTTCTGCCTTCCTCTAATCCTCTAATATATAATATTACAGCATGCTACCGAGGGTAACCTCATAGTCTTCACCGAGATCGCACACCTTTCTACTATGCTTATTACAACGTTATGTACGAAATGGCCGTGTTCACCGTGACAAGATCACTTAGTTATGGACAGGGGATAAAAACTCATATTTGAAACTCATTTCGCGGTGGGGGTAATTTGCCAGTTGCGGTAGGGTAGCCATGTAAATCGAGAATTTAGAAATGCCGTGTGGGTGGTTTTTCACTGCGGTATGGGTCACACCCCGAAAAGATGTAATCAAATGCATTATTCTTTCCCTTCGTTATGGAGTAGTGGTCCGATTCCATATTACGTATATGCTATAAATTTAAATAAAAACAAAATAACCTCATCGTGACTGCCCAGCATTCGTATCAACTCTGCCAGTCCCCCCGAGCGGAAGAGGTACAGTCTCCCGTTGGGATGCTCCGACAGATGGGACAGGGCCCCGGCCGCCAGTCGTTCGAGTTCAGGGTCTCCTGATCTGAAGGGCGCATACGGGGGGAAGCACTTCTATGAAATTGTCGCTTTATATGGCTAACCTCGTACGAGTTCAGGGCGTAACACGTAACACGCCCTTTTCTATGATTCGTTTCACTACAAACTAAGGAAAGAACGATTTTAATGAATCAACGTTGAGACCGGTTCACCGCGAAATATCTACGCGTCGTGATGCACAACTCCGCCGGGTTGCCCTCTTCATCCCCCCCTCCCTCTACCGTATCCTCCTACCGTATACCTGCTGACTCTCAACAACTCGTCGACAATCTCCTGACACGCGACGCTTCCGTCATGCCGCGACACGGCGTAGATGTGTTTGACTGCACGGACTACCGTATCCTGAACGACCGACCGTTGCCAAGTTAATACTTATTTGTTTCTTTATCACTTACGCCTACTTATGTGGTCGAGCAAGTGATGGATGATACACGAATAGTATGAGAAATTGCGATATGCTTATTCCCCCGCCTTCTCGATACTATTCCCAATCAAGAAGATGCAAAAAAAGCTTAAAAGACGTACGGTATCGTCGCTCCTGAGCAGACTGATGAGGTCAGCTACGGTATGCGCCCCGTCGGTCTCCTTCTGGAGAGACAGCACCGCCTCGATGGCCCTTCTCAACTCACGGGCAGGCTCTGCCAGACGACGCACCATCGAGTCACTGAATCGCCTCTTAGTTAAGCTGAATACTCCATTTAGTCATCTTCGTAAAGTCAAATCTGCTAGCTATGGTTGACGAAACGCTTCGTTCTCGCTAGTTCCGACCAGAGTTTACGACTTTCTCGTAGCTAACAATACCCATGGAATACTATAGCCTACTCTTACGTGCAGCTAAACGCACAGGCTACAGCACCCCAATCCCCAACCAATCAAACGCTCACCGTGCATGGTTGGGCGTGTGCCAGTCGGTGAAGATGGCCGACCGCACGCGTTCCCACCGCGTGTCCGCGTACGCAGCGTCCACCGCTGAAGAGGCGGACAGTAGTTTCGACGTAATCAAAGCACTTTCGTTTTCTGCCGAATTATCATGTTTTACTGCGAGTCAAGGCACTTTTATCACGCTGTTCGCTAAAGAATGAAGACGCTGTCGAATTCGGCCACGTCACCATTTGATCTTTGATCCCGGAAGAGCCGGAGAGCGGACGGGAAAGATGTGACTACCGTACACCGGGGGAGAGCACAGTAATACATTCAAGGAGAATAGTGAAATGAAGAGTACAGACGAATAAGATGTAGGCTAGAAACTGTGATCTGCATGCTAGCTAATATGTATTCCCCTCCCTTTGCGGGCCTACAAGACCTTTTTGCCATACTGCCCGCATTTCGAGACGTCTTAAACTGGCCATAATCTAATCTCTCTCTTCGAGTATGTATCTACCGTACCCCCTCCTACCGTAACCCTTCCCACCCCTCACCTCCATAAGCAGTCTCGTGCACGTCCCTCGCTATCTCCGTATGCGACAAATGGTAGCCGGCGGTTACCGGCATCCTGCAACGAAAACGATGATCGATGGCAAGCTACCGTAATCCGCGAGGTACAAATTAGGCGTCGATTACCATGAAATAGAGGCTTCCAAAGGACTCTCAAAAAGCTGTGCAATTGTCAGAGTCAGAGACAACGAGAGAGATGAGAAGGGGGCAGACAAAGCGAGAGAAGAAAGAGGGAAAGAGAGGGAGGTACTCCAAGGTTGACAGGACAGCGGTCAGACTGTACTCTAGGCACTGGGCACGAGAAGCACACAATAGACTCTAGTTTCGCCTTTCGTACTTTGCAAGGAAATACGGATGGAACTTCGGAAAATAGATAGATAGATAGATAGATAGATAGATAGATAGATAGATAGATAGATAGATAGATAGATAGATATTTAACCGTGTTATAGGGCACGGGGATAGGGAAAGACGATACGGGGGGGGGGGTAGGGGGGGAACAGGTATGATCCCACCAGACATTTAAAAACGGAACATGCGCCAGGCATACTGTAACGGAATTTTAAATGACCGCCTGTTCCTTTTCGCACTTTTCGTTGCGGGAGTAGGCACGGCTAGAGCGGCGACGAGCGTCGCGTGCGCGTCGCCGCCGATTTTTTTTGAATATCAGAACTCTCGAAGCCAAAAGTATCACGAACTGAAATTTGCCCATGTTCCGTGTCCAATGCAATCTAAATGTCTGGTCTGGGCTCATTTAAACGCTCGTGGGGAAGGCATAAGTGCACGCTCTATGCTACTTCTTACTTAGAGCCCGTCGCACAATTGCCTGAAGCTCTTCTCTATCTGTTGGTATATCACCACTCCTCAGAATAGGTATTAGCTCCCGAGAGACCCGGCTCGAGAATCCCTCAAATCTCACGCGATGACTAGTGTTCTAGGCTGTGAGAGTCCAGTAGGGACTGTATGAATGAGAGGGGGAGCTTGAAGGGGGCAAAAAGAAGAGCTGCGAAAACTGTGGGGACAAAATGAAAGGAGCGAGCGAACTAGTGAAAGGAACTGTGTAGAAGACGACTATGGGAACGACCAGAACACAACCTCTGGAAATAGCGGTAATTTTCGAGGAACAGGAGACACTTTTTTGGATTTCTTAAAATAAACGTGTGAAGTGATCATCTCGCAATCACAAAATGATAACTAGCCACAACTAAGGATGGGGAAAGGGGGGGGGGTATCCTGATATACGGGTGCGTTGGGGGAAAGGGAAAAGGAGGGGCTCTCGAACAGGTGGAAACCACTCAAGCATAGCATTTCTTTTTGCGGCTTTTGGAGAGTGAAAAGAAGACGGGGGAAGATGGAGGGGAACGGTAGCTAATGTAGGGAGGGACTATATGGAACGAGTACAACACTTGGATACAGCTGGAACTAGAGCTAGAGACCGTACATGAGCGTGACTGTCCGATCGGACGTTAGGATGGGTGCCTGCACCAGAGAATCATAAAGTAAAACTATTGTTAGGGTTTGTTGCATTCGGTTATCTCTAACTACGTGAGCGTGCCTACAGAAATTTGAGGACAACACTAGTTCATGTATGATAGAGGTGTTCTCGATGGAAAAGTCCCGTCCAGGGGATAAATACTCATACTTGAAATTATTTTCGCAGTAGGGGTCATTTCCCAGATGCGGTAGTGTAGCCGCGTAAAACGAGAGATTAGTGCAGCGGTGGGGGTAATTTCATAGTAGACGGTGACCTGCGGGCGGGAGGGGTCCTACCCCGTAAATTACAATCAATTATTGTATTTTTGCTCTGGTCCCGTCAGTACACGCATTCCTGAAGAAAGCGCTTCACTCTCGCACATTGCAATAAAGGCAGAGCTTTCGTCAACCCCATGGTCCACACCATTGCTTCACGGGAAAACCTTACAAACGATAACAGGTTCGCTTTCCACTTTCTCGCTCGCATATTCTTTTTCCTTTGCAAAACATATAAGAGGAGGAGAGATTCAGCAGCAAAATATGAAACAATATTGCAAGGCAAGAGAAAAACGTTGACGCACGCGGCAAAAATGCAGAAACAGTAGTAAACGAGGAATACGGGAATGCGATCAATGCAAAGCTTCACTCACATATAAGATAATCAGCCACAGTTTTGCTACTAGTTATTCGTAAAAAAACAACTTCTTCTCTTCTATCCCTAAGCTTACGTCATCATAGCCGTAAAAAGACACGCATTACAGCCTTACAAATCGCCGTTGACGGGTGAAGCTCAAGCACAGACCGTTGACTCTTTCTCTCCCATTCCCTCCCTCCCCCAGTCTCTCCCTCTCCCCTCTCTCCAAACACTACCATATAATCGCTCGTTGATCGCTACTTCCCCCCCTCCACTCTGAGCCTACTCGAGGTTAATCCCCGGTACGAAGAACGAACGCTTACTGTTAGAATAACAGCCACTAAATCGTCTTCTCAAAGATGAATCTTCAACCAAATGCCACGAATGTTCTTATGCCATATCAGGGAAACTAGGAAATCATATAATGACGGTACAATGGCAAAAAAAAGAAGCGCGATAATATGATAGAATCCTGCGGTCTTGACCACTCCAATCCCTCCAATCAATACGCACACACGATTGGTCAGCGCTTGAAGATAAGAGGGGAAGGGAAGGGAGAGATAAGGGGACAGAGAGAAAGAGGGGAGGGATAGAGAGAGAGGCAAAGGGGGAAGACAAACCGCATGCCAGAAACCACGCAGTCAAATATTTGATCAATCTCGGGATTATCACGGTTTCGTACGTAGACAATGTTAGTTGAAAATAGGCTAGCTTTCCTATTAAAGTTCGAATGTTAGCGGGAATGAAAACTCCCACGAACAAGAAGAGTAAGACCGCAATGATTCATCAGCCCCTAGGACGAAGATGGAAGGGAGTGATTCATTCCTTACGAGAGAGTAAAGGGAGGGAGGGGGAGGGGGAGAGAGACCCAGAGGGGCAGATAGATGACTAGGATAACGCATACGCGTCCTTGTAGGGGGAGAGGGGGGTGAGGGGGGCACCCCTCCACTACAACCTCCCCCATCCATTACTCCTTGAGGAATGGCAAACCGCGGGTTTTCTTAGTATATTTAAGAAAAACGAACTAAAATGTATCGTAATACTTGTAATGTTTTTACTGTTCAATCGCACTTGAAGACAAGAGCTTCACTTCAAGAGAGCCTTCAGTAAATCAGAGGGAACAAGTGGAAACGAGCATGCCAGTTTCGTTGACAAGTATGTTTCATCCCAGTTCCCAAAACGGATTTTCCCGGTTTTACACAAACCATGAAGTGTAACCACCAAAAAAAACTCTAATGCAGACGTCCTAAGCAATGGTTTGCGCTCTACAATACCACACCAGAACAGCTCAAAGGGAAAGGTTCTAGACCAAGAGAATCAACTAGGAGATGAATAATGAAATATGGATAATATCGGAGTTCATGTTTCCTACGCGACATGAAATACACATAAACGGCACTTGAGATAGCTCAAAGGACGTCGAAAAACGTCTGGACCGGGCACTGATCCGCACACACAGCTTGACCAAGTGAGGGGAAAACCGTTCGTCTTTATTGATCTTTCCCTTTCCCTCTCTGTGTCTTGAGAGGTAAAGGGGAGAGGGAGAGGAGGGAGTCACTCTATGGGGATGCGTCCGACGCGAGAAGAATAGGAAGAAGGTCAACAGACGGAAGGGGGGATACATGGGAGGGAGAGAGAGTAGAGGGAGGTTAGAGAGGGTAGAGAGGTTAGAGAGGGCGAGGGGAGAGAGTTACGAGGGAAAGAGGGAGAGGGACATAGAGGGATGAGCGGACGAGTGGTTGGAATCAATTGGAAGAAGG
>LS907763.1:28414-41253 GCA_900490955.1 Micoletzkya japonica
CTGAATCCCCCCCCCCCCCACTTGAACTATCCCTCCGCGATTCGGAATGCCCGTGTGTAGTGGTGTTTATCTCCCCATTCCCCTCCGCCCCCCGATAGCCACTTATCTCTCTGTACTATTCTGTCATTGCTTGTAGTTCGGAGCCGACTCTCTGGCTATTTCGCGGTCTATCCAGCAGCTCCCCTGCATGCGTGCGCTATACGAAAGTCTTTGCTCACGGTTTTGTATAGTTAGGGAAAATCCCAGAAATTGGTCCTTATAAGCTGTTTGCATGATAAATTTCGCGTGCAGGCGTTCATGCCTACTTCATAGTTTCCTAAAACCGTGACTCGGATAGAATGTGCCATTTGGAATGCCTTGCAGGAGGCCAATTAGCATGACGTTATGCACGGCTTTAGCGTCTCCAGATGATGTTGTTTGGTGGGGGGAAGGGAAGGGGGAGAGGAGAAGAGGAAGGAAAAGGCGCGAATCTGGCATTTACTGTGGTATTAGGAGGGGGAGGAGAGGAAGGATGGAGTGGCCACTAGTGGAGACACTTTGTGTAGGGTGGGATTTGGGCGTGATTACTTATGCTGGAATATTGCTGCCTTTTATGCTCCCTATGCAGTAAGGGCAAGACTATGAATACGAAAAATAATATGGTATAGAGTATGCTATAGACCGGTCATCACCCCTTCTATCTCCCTTCATCTCCTAGTAACCGTGTTGGGTAGTATTGCTCCCCTTGGTGAATATACGGAGAGACGAGTCGCTTCTCTTCGCAGCTGTGTCAGCGCTTTGCGAGAGTCTCTCCCTCTCCCTCTCCCTCCCTCCCCTTGTTCTACTCCCTCTCACCCCTCGTAGCACCTAAACTGTCCTCTCCCCTCCCCCCAATATGATAAGAATCGCATGCTTCACTGCTCCCCTCCAGTCATTTCGTCCCTTTTATCCCCCCACCTCTCTTCGTCCATTAGTTTTTGCCCTTTCCTCTTCAGTATTCGTATCTGATCGATTTATTCGCTTTACACGCTTCACCATCATCTTGATTCTGATTTTTTCACGTGCCAAGCTTTACTCCTCTCTATCATCTACTGCTTATGCTACAGCTCAACCCATTTTTCCCATGTATTTCCGCCGGAAATAGCGTGATCACTTCAATTCGCGTGGCACTCTTCACACCCCTTATGCAGTTTTCGCTTGCACGCGTTTGAGTTCGAGAGAGTGAAATGGATAGATTGGTAGTTTATGCCATGCTCAAGGAATCGCGAGTAAAGACAAAGAGGTGGAGAGATTAGGCTGCGATTGGCAGTTTACATTTGAGAACGTGGGAGTAAATTGTGTACACGGAATGGTGGAGATTTTCATTGCGTAAGTCAGAATTCATGAGAAGCTTCAGATAAATTTTTTTTCATGAATATCAGATATATTACCTACGATGCGCGTTGTGCAAACCATCTGCGTCCCTGTATTATCGAGCAAGTATTCGAACGATGTGAGTGCTAGAAAAAAAAGGATACAGTAACCTGTTACCGTACTACCCATGATCCTGAACGGTTAGCTAATCGATAGCGATCAAAGCTTTTGGCCTTATTGTTAGAAAAAGTATTGATGACCAATGATCTCGCATGCGGGAGAGACCGCATGCTTTTTGTGTTGTAGTGATGAGCCGATAAGGGAAGGTAGAGATGAAAGGAGTAGAAATAAGCTGAGGAGGGAAAAGAGAGCGACGCTTTGCAGACAAAGTGACTGGTAGTGATCGGGGGACAGAGGGAAAGCTTAGAAGGTTGTTTGGAGGTCGTCCGTCTAGCACTACGTTCACTGGTCTGGCTATACTATTGACATTGTAACATGATTGATTTACGCGAGATGTGTCAATTTACCGTGATTACGTAGTGGAAAGCATGTTTTCTATCATATTGCTAGTGACGACTTATGCGACGCGTGAAGCATAACCGAGTCTGCAATTTGAGGGCACGCTTGGGGGGGAGTGTACACTAATAAAGATCAGCCCATGGGCTCGTCTTTCGCTAGCGACACTCCTTTCCTATGAAACTCTTCTGCTTGGATCGCCCTTCCCTATTTAGCCATCATGACTGCTCGAGATAGTCTTGCGGTTGTTTTTTTTTGTGGTACTGTAGTGGGATACGGTAATCTCCTCGCACGCCATTCTTAGTCTGTTCTCGACTTGCAAGCTGCCATGTCCACTCCTCCCCCTCTTCTTCTCCCGTGTTATTGTTGTCCTCGTTCCCTCCCTAGCCCCGTGACCGCTTCATCGATAGTTCTCCGTGATTTCACTACAGTCTAGGGTTCTCTTTTTGACGCTTTTGCTCAGTTATGTTTCAGACCTCTATAAATACCGGGGTATGCCTACAGAACATAAATACTGAAACGTAACCGTGGAAAAGCGTCAAAAAGAGAACCCTACTACAGTCTCCATTTAGCTTCTCCTCTCCATCAACCCCACACGATGGGTGCCAAGCGAATGGTGCCGATCATCCCAGACGGCGGCTGGGGATGGGTGGTCGTGCTGGGGTCCTTCCTCGTGCACGTCTTCGCCGACGGCTTCGTCTACTCCTTCGGAGTCCTGGTCGAGGAGCTGGTCCATGTGAGTACTGTTCAAACTTGGTTCTTCTCCTCAGACATAATTAGAGAAAATCTAAAGCAGCCTTCCTTACAAGCGCTTTACACTATAATTGTGGTGCAGACATTCTAGCTTCCGAATTTTCGACTGCACGCTGCCCAATCACGGTAACTGCTACCATCTATAGGAGTACTTGAAAGGCTCGCTAGAAGTTGATTAGTGCTCTTGAATCTGTAACCTTATCTCATTCTTGGCCCCTAAAACAGCAAAAATACTGTTGTTTGTGTCCATACGTGGGCACCGACCCGAAGTATGGCTGGTAGGCTCATACTTGTTCGGAATTTTACTTTGGTAGGCCTATATTTCCTACAAAATTTCAATTGGTAGGCTCGATTTCGTACACTGGTTGGCTCGCTTCTCAAAATATTGCGGGGAAGGTAGACCATGTATGTGCGTGATTACGGTAGTTCCGGCCTACAGTACGCATTCAGCCTAACTGCTGTTGTTCGCTCACCTTCTGTTCGCTCTATCGCCCCCTCACAATTCCAATCTCTGCTGCGCTGTATGGCACTGATCGAAGGGCACGCAATGGTAGGGGATTGAGGAGAAAGGGGGAGAAGAAGGAAAGTACGGAGGGGGGGGGGGAAGACGACACAAGGAGAGGGCAGTCTGAGGGGATGGGAAGGGAATGGAAGGGGGGACTGATGAGAGGAAATGGCACGGTTACGGGCAATTGGTCAGCAGGGAGAAGAGGGGAACAAGGAAGGGGGAGGGGAACAACTGTTGGGGACATTCGGAACTAATGCGGGGAAGAAGCGATTGAAGAGAAAGGGGAATAAAGGACTGGAAAGGAGGAGAAATGACCTGGATAACCTGTGAACGACGAGGACTTGGGGTGGAGACCAATTGACGGCTACGGGAGTTGTGGTGGAACTAGTGCGGTCATTACGTATCAACTATGTAGAGCATGGAGTGATGGTTGAGGACTCGCTTTCGGAGTACGTAAGGCTAGTATGAGTGGGTTAGTGTTATCCGAGCCTCAGCCCCCCCCCCCCTGAGGTCCCCCTCGGACTTCCTCATTTCTCAGCCTTCCCCCGTAGTACTCGGGGAGGGAACACGAGGACCGAGTGAACAGCTGATGGGATGGAGAAGGGGAGAGGGAGTACTTTGAGACGACCGAGCGAAGGGGTCCGATACGTGGGCTGGAGTCACACTGGTCTTTGGAGAGAATACTCCGTCACATGCATTGCTTCGAACCATGTACACGGGAACCTAACCTTTGGGTATACGGTTACGGTATCATTTGGCAAAAGCGCCGTATGGGGCGGCACGAGAGGAGAAGTCGTCACTTCTAAGTCTCTTTCTCTATCTTATTCTCTCTATCTAATCGTCTTCCGCTCGGCCTCTAAAGGCACGCGAAAGACTAGCAGCTAATGCAATGATCGCCCCGAGAAGAGTTCCCCCCCCCCGGAGATCTCTCTCCAGGGAAGCAAAGTACACTTCTGTCATACGTGGGCAGGGTTGCCGACAAGTATTTCAGTTTGGGGCCTACCATAGTATAAATTTGGGTTTTTCATAGCCTACCAATAAGATTTCACCAAGCCAAGTTTCAGACAAAAAAAGAGGGCCTACCACCCGACGGTCGGGTGCGTGCCCATGTATGCTAGCTATGATAGAAGGGCTAGTCGAGGCAGCATCATAACTCGGCTCTGCCTAGATTGCTGTACAAGTACGGTCCTCTATGATCCTTCTCATTCTTCTCAGCGATCTCAGCTGCCCCTCCCCTTGATGGGCCACTTCCCAGTCCCCCCTCCGAGTCGTGTTTTGACGCACACAGACAGACACGACTGTTTGCATCGTGCTTCACGGAGTGAGCACTCTGTTTACGAGGAAGAGGGAGACAGACAGACGGACAGACGACGAGAGCACGACACGGCCTGGCTGTAATGGGAGAAGACACGGATGGATAGAGGGAACGAGGGGGGGACAAGAAGGACCCCCCTTTGTCAGTGGTCACCACGACCGCTTACTAATAAGCTTATTTTATACACCAAGAGAGTAATTGAGAAGGCGGAAGCCTTACCAGACACCTACAAGGATAGTGTATGCATGGCTGAAGCGAAAGGACGCCGAACTCGAGTTGGTCTATTCGGTCGTGTATTTATTGGTCCGTGCGTGGGTGCTCCGTTGAACTCACTCGCGTCTTCGTGCGACGTGCCGTTCCATGGGAATAACGATGGAACGGCACGCCGGTAACACGAGCGAACTGCGAAGAATTAAGAAACATTCCGTACACCCTCCCTGTGGAAATGCCGAGAAGCAACAAACTCACGAAACGAAGCGCTGTGAATTGCTACTCTGTAATGCGCTTTTTTCGTAGCCGGACCGGGAATTGGCACAAGGCCGTATCTTCCGGATGGCCGGCTTTTATGCCTGAGGCGCCGAGTAACGAGGTAGTGGAGGAGGGGAAGAGGGGCCATAAGTGGTCCGTTGACTCCTATACTCGGAGTATGCTGCACGTAGACTGCGAAAGGAAGGGTTGCCTTTTGGGGGGAGATGGAATGGAAATGGGGGAAGTGGGTACTATTCTCGTTGATTCGAGTGGAAGACAACTGACAACGAGTGCAGTTCCGCGTTCAGAGTCTACTAGAGTTCGGTTCTTATCCTGGCTGTGTCCATTGCTGATAGCTCTATGACTCACTATTACAGTCAAGCTAGTAAATGTGCTCCCAAGTTTGAAACTTTCCCCACTTTTAACATAACTCGGTTCCAATTGGTCCCAGAGATTTCTGGTTGGTTCGATTCCTCATGGCAAGATCTATCGGTATGACAAATTTGATAAAGATTGGATAACTTTGAAGGTCAAAAACGATTCCATTTCTACCTCTCTCTCCCAAAATATTTCATAGGCCTGTGTACCCTTTCCGTTCTCTTATTTCGCTCCGTAGAACCGTTCAACGTGATCTGTTTTCGGTCAAACTTGATACACAGATAGATCTCATTGTGAGGATTCGAATGCGGCCAACTAGAACTCTGTAGGATCATTTTGAGCCGACTTATGCCAAAAGTGGGGGAAAGGTGGGAAAGTTTCAAACTTGGGCGAAAATTTACTAGCTTGATGGTATGTGGTGTCTGAATGACGGCCATGAAAGAATTGCGAGCTCTAGAGTCTGATGTGCCCGCTGCATGCGTGCACTTCCCATCGTGAATTGCCTAGAGATGATTGCCATCTCGTCTTTCAAGGAAAGACAAAACCCAAGACTATGTCGCGAGTTTGTGCAGAAAATGGGCTGCGGAAGGAAGAGAATGGATGGAGGGAACGGGCGGAGAAGATTGCGTGTCTCCTTGTCCTCCCTCCGTGAGACCTTCTCTCGTCTTACTCCTTTTTCCATCGGATCGGAGTCCATTGAGTTGAGTAGAGGCTCCCCCTCCCTCCCTCTCTCATTGACAATGAGTCTACTGGAGAAGGAAGGGACGGGGCAGGAAAAGGGGGGGGGGAAGGGCTGTGTGAATCCCGGGGGAATCAAGGTTCAGGGGAAGTACCTGCTTCGGAAGCCTTCCCCCCTCCTCCTCATTTCTCGAGGGACGATGCATTTGCACTGTCAAGTAGTCCACGCAGCTCTTCCGAGAAGAAGAGTGCAAAGAGTGCATTTCGTGCTCCGTTGGGTGCTTATGGCACAATATGAGAAGGGAAATGAGCGGGGGACGTGATTCGGGGTGGAAAGCGAAGGATTCGCTTCGTCGTACTTACTACCTTCTTGGCCAGACTGGTCTCATCCACGCGAAGCCCTTCTTTACGTGTTGTCTACACTTGCACGCTGTCTTCAGTCAGTCTGCCTCGTAATTGAGGCTGTTTTTGTCCCCTCGACGAGAGGAGAAGAGAAGTGCTATTTCGGGAGTGTTGTTGGTTGGATGGGTGGGATGAACAAGGGGGAGGGGCTTTTGTCAGCGAGGGAAAGGCAGCAGGGAATATGTTTCTCCTCTGCTTCTTCTTTGCAATTATTCGTCTGCGCAGCGTTTGGTCATATGATGGAGAGAGAAGGGGAATGAACGAATTGGAGGGATGAGGGAAGAGAATGTGCGTGTATGTACGTAACACAGAGAGCGGCTCTTTCGCCGTTGTTCTTTGTCCGAAGAAGAAGAGTCTAAAGAGACATTCTTCCTTCTATGAACATACCCGATATAGTCCTCATAGCTCGGTTTCATCGGAATCACCGAAAATAATTGTTTACGGTGAAGCTTGGAGAATTGTAGGCTAATATTTTGTCCAATGTCTGTAACAACATTGTACTCTGTGTGATGCGAGGTAGAAGGAACGGGGGACAATTATCAGGGGGAACGGAGGGGATCGGATTAGAGCTGGGCTATATGGAAGGGATGTGGGAAGTAGTACATGGAAGTACAACAGAGGGACGAGACTGTATTGAAAGGCATAGTATACTATAGTACGGAAAGGAAAGGGGCTTTTATGAGATAGAAGAGGGGGCTGTGATTGGAATTGTGAGGGGGCGATAGAGCGAACAAAAGGTGAGCGAACAACAGCAGTTAGGCTGAAGGCGTACTGTAGGCCGGAACTACCGCAATCACGCACATACATGGGCAACCTTCCCCACAATACAACGGGCCTACCAGTGTACGAAATCAAGCCTACCAATTGAAATTTTGTAGGAAATATAGGCCTACCAAAGTAAAATTCCGAATAAATATGGGCCTATCACCCATACTTCGGGTCGGTGCCCACGTATGATCACGTAACATCTCTATAGCTGGTCATTTAAAAGGCAAAAGGGGAAAGCTACCGTAATCCAGGCAATCGTTGCAGGAGTTCCACGCGACGAACGCGTACGCGGCGATGATCATCTCGCTGCTGACGGGTCTGACGCTGGGATGTGGTCCGATCGCGTCGGCCGTGACCAACAAGTATGGCTGCCGGACGAGTACCATTATTGGATCCGCCATCGCCACCGTTGGGTAAGTATTGTCGATCCTCGCCATTCAAATTTGCGTTCCGACGGTAGTGATTCCGTCTTCCGTTGGTTATTTGCAATTTTGGCTGCATAGGTGGGCACGGTTGTAGGTACCGTGGTTGGGTGGCTTACTGCAAATTTTCTCCAGTGTTGGTTAGCTCACTGCAAAATAATATCTTAGAGAGATTGTGCGATATCTATACATGGGAGGGCCACTGCTGTAAGTTACCGGCAGACCCTGCCCACGTATGTTTGGCTGTGCACTTATGCTAAATAATGCAAGTCCAATCAAGAAGGCGCGGAACGAAAATTTGAATACGACGACCGACAATAGCAGAGCATAGCATTCGCCTCGTTTTGATGGTTATCCTTCACACTCCACGACATAAGAAGCAATGGGCGAATTATGGGTCAATTGTGTAATGTAAAATGATGTTTTGGAGTACCGATAGAGTCCAGGCTATTTTTGGATATTTGTTGTCTAGACAGCTTAAAGGGACGCGTTTTGATGGGGTCCCTGAGGTGTGAAGATGGAAAGGGGAAGAGTATGTTTATCGTATTAGGAGGGAAGAGGAGTTGGGTACACTTTGCATGAGGACGAGGATGGTCAATAGACTTGGAGGGGTGGAGATTAGGATAGAGTAGGGCTAGGGGGAAGATATATGCGGCGTAAATATGGATAGATCTTTGGGGTCGGCATACAACCTGACCGCATTATCGCATAAATAAGCACCATGCGACTTTCGCGGGCGTTTTTCCTGCTTGAGAAACGCGACCGTGAGATAAGAAGTCGAAAGAGGAAGTCATTTGTTTCCTGGTTCAGAAGTTTTCTCACAATCCGAATTTCTGCATGAAATACAAATACATGCAATGCAAGCACTAAGATATTGTGCTCTGGGGTGTGGTCATGGAGAATGTTGGGGGGGGGGCTGGGCAGGGGAGAAGAAAGTGAGTGGAGTCGTTGTTCAAATGGGATGTGGTTGACAGGCGGAGGGAGTAAGCACTAGTAACACAAGTTTAAGAGTGAACACCAGACAGCGTGAGATGAATCTATGAATTGATTGCAAAATTTACGGTTTTACGGTAGTCTCGTATTGCGTGCGTGAGCACGGTTGTAGTTACCGTGGCTGCGTTGATGGGGAGGGCGTCGTCGATGAACCCCTTCCCTAATACAGCTAGGCTCCCGCTGAAAGTTACCCCCCCCCCCGTCCTTATATTATAATATAATATATTATCCTTATAATGTTCCGGTTGCAGGTGCGCCGCTTCCTACTTTGCGACTTCCCTCGGTTATCTCGTGGGCAGTGTCGGCGTTGTGATGGGCATCGGCATCGGATTGATGTACTGCCCGGCCATCGTCATCGTTACCATGTACTTTGAGAAGTGAGTATACCGTACACCGGGGCAAGTGGACAGTAGTCGAGTCTCTTTTTGAAGTTTTTCGCGGTTATAGTTTAATAAACCGATCCGTCAGTTTATTCCGTTCCAAAATGAGTCTAATTCTCTCGCTTTCGCACACTCTCTCGCCTTATATTCGGAAAGATTTTACGACGGGGATCTTTTTAATCCACATTCAGTCTTCTTGTTATGTTGACATGTCCCATTATCGAAAGAAGCGTGAAACATTGACCGAGAAAAAACCGTCAGAAAGAGAACCCTAGTGTAAAGTATACGTTCTAGAATCTCTATAAAATCGTATAGCCAAAAGGCGCGAATGACATGCTCTGAAGAGAAGACGGTTACCATATCCCTGTGTAGATTCGAAGCAACGCTGATTGATTTAACAATGTTTTGTTTGCTTTTGAGCAACTCTGTGTAGAGTTTGGCGAGCGCTACTTTTTCGTCCTTTCAGTGATTATGCGAAAGTCATTTATCAAACACTCGATACCACCAACACACATTATATATTGGTCCTGATACATATGAGGGCAATGCATGATATAGGACGAGCCTAGCTCTCGTCTCTCTTTGTCCTCTTCCCTCACCTCTTCTCTCTTTGTAGATGGCGTGCCCTGGCCACGGGTCTGGCAGTGTCGGGAGCGGGGATCGGCACGTGGTTGTTCCCGAAGATCTACGGGTACATCCGATCGACGTACGGATGGCGATACGTCTTCATCGCCGGAGCCTGTCAGTGTCTTCTACTTTTTTTTAAAATTTATCTCAACATTTGAAGACAATTTATAGAAATTTGAATGTGTGACTGTAGAAATTTGAAGACTCAATATTTGAAGAATGCTGTGGCCCTCAGACTATCCCCCTATTCCAAGGCTGTGCAGTAGCTCGAAACTTTTGAAATTTGAATTCCCGCCTTCTCATTCTGTTGTTCAGGCTTCATGGCGTCGTGCGCGCTGTGCGGCGCGACCTTCCGACCCCTTCAGTTCATTGAAAAGGACGAGGATGAGGAGGAGGAGGACGAGGGAAGTCCCGTCAAGAGTGAGAGCAGCAAGGATGCTAAGGTACGCGCTTTATATTTTATTATTTTATTATTAGTTGTTATGTAAATTCACACGTCGACCACTCGTCAAACCCTAAGCTTTTCACTATTTTTTTTCATAGCCTTTGACTTTACAGTTAAAAAATGCGGTATTCGGTCCATTTGCTGCTGAAATAAGTAGAGCGCTTCATTATATGTTTTTTTCGGCTGGCCATGTTTGACGGTCAATTGATACGGAACCCAAACCAGAAGACACAAACGACTGGAGTGCTCTAGAAATGAATAAGCTTACTAAACGCGTGTGATTATTGACTGTTAATCAAGGGGTTTTATTTTTTTAGAATAATTAGTTTAATCGGTGCCCTGGATGCTGCCTGGACTAACCGTTGTTTCCCTTGAGGAGGACGCCGCCCTCCTCTCCCCTCCCTCGGCCGCCCGTCTCAAGGCCACCTCCCATGGACACATCCACGAAGCGGGACGGGAGGCAGGCATGAAGGCGGCCAAGTCTGTCGGAGATGTGGAGAAGCAGAGTGGAGAGGGAGTGGACGAGACCAGGAAGAGGGCCGGTATGTGGGGGGATGGGTTGAACAGGGGGATATGAATATACCAGGGACAGTGTGTTTTGGGAAGAGAGGCTAGTCTCAAGTATGCTAGATAGTAAGGTAACGTATTACAGAATAGTATGAGTATGACCATCGGTTACGGTACCTCTTGCATTACCGTACCCCTTGGCAGGTACGGTAACGGAGGGCACGGGCTATCTGACGGTCAAGAACGTCTTCTACACGGGATCGATAACGAACGTCAACGAGTTCCAGAAGAATCCCGACAAGTTCCGGTATGTCTATGATTATGTTTTAAATAAGGAATGGATACTTGAATACAAACGACATGCGTATTCGATAAATAAATAAAAAATAAATAAACTCCTGAACCCCTGGAGATACGCAAATCAAACTTTGCTTGAGCTGCGGAGCTGTTTTCTATTATTTTGTAGGGACGAGCAAAAATAATGGCTGCATTGATGGATTGACAAATGCTTTATTTTGATATAGCAATATTGCGGCAATCTCAGCTTTCATTAGCTTGCATAACGCTTGCACTTGTGTGAAGCAAGAATTAGCACGGCTATGCTCCCCTTATACTCCCCTTCGTTAGATTCGTACACTGGCCTTCAACTACTTCGCTAGCTTGCGTACTGTAAGTTTCATGAACGGCAACTTTCAGTAGTTTGTTTTGCCTTTATTTCAACCCCGCATAGCTTGAATGGTGTCGTTTTGTGCACGATGTGGTGCTTATTTAGTTCAACTATCCCCTAGTGCGCTCATACTCAAATGCTTACTGCAGCAGTCTATCCTATAATCGGTGTCTACTGTACTCATGTTCTATTTGTTTTGAGCATGGCCTATCTTTGAAGGTTACGTAGCAAAATGTAACGGGGAACATCCGTTTCAACCAACGGTGGAAGTGGCTAATCTTATGAAATGGATGAGCTCCTCATCAGTAGCAGAGTAGCAGATATTCTGTGTTTCGGTATTTGAATATCGTAGAACAAAGGCATTTGTGTTCAGATCGATGACGTCACTGCACTCGAAAAAGCTGGGAGATCTGAAGGAGGAAGACGACGAGGTCTTCGAGGCTGATGGAAAGACGACCAAGTGTGGCTCGGTCGGAAGGTCAGTTCTCCTGTTTTCACCTTTTTCACCTTATCTTTTTTTCGCATATGTATTTGAGATAATAATAGTCTATATGTAAATTGTATGGAGAGGCTATAAATACGGACATTCATTATAACGTAATTGAAATCTTGTAATCTTGTAATCCTCTAATATAACCGTTCATTCCATTCCAAGTGTGCTGTTGCAGTGCGGTCTCCCGCATGCTCAATCTGTCCCTTCTTCTCGAGCCGACCTTCGTCCTCTTCGCCATCTCCAACCTTCTGACTTCCGTCGGCTTCAACTCGCCCCTCTACTTCCTGCCCCTCCACGCCACCAGCGTGCTCAAGCTCCAAGCCAGTCAGGTAGGGATAGGGGTGATCTTTGATCTTTGACCTCTGATTGCTGATCTTTGACCTTTGTAATCCTCACGATTCAGGGCGACTCTGTTCTCTCGGTCTTCGGCATCTGCAATACCATTGGCCGTATCACCTTCGGACTTATTGGTTCGTTTTTACCCTGCTTGCCTATCCCTATTCCTATGCATACAATAGACGGGACATACAGTATTCAGCGCCTTTTGCTTTCGCCATTTCACCCATACGTGGGCACGACCCGTAAGTACGGGTGGTAGCTCCGACTGTGTGGCCGGTAGGCCCGAATAACGTTTTGGGTATGCTTCTGGGAACGTAGAAAACCGGTTTTACATGACTGGTAGTCCCGATTTTTGGAATGGTCCCCCCATTTTTAAAATTTTGGGACGCTACCTGCCCACGTATGATTTCACCATTCCGCTAGCTAATCTTCCGGTTGCGGCTAAACGATCCGTTCGTTGCTTGCAAGTATATTATATATTTTATCGACATGCCGAGGCATGAAACAAAAGAGTGAATACAGAGGTGTACTTCCAACAGAGAGAGAGAGAGAGAAAGGTTGGATTTATCTTTATCTTTATCTTTATCGAATACGCGTGTTGCGTGCGGTCGTTGGGGGACGGGGGGAATAAGGAGGAGCAATCAAGGCACAGTCATCAGCCGAATACCTGTTTTATCAGACTGCAGAACTCTGCATATTCCATTACATTGCCTTTTTTGCTCATTTCATTCACATCACGTGCAGTTCGTATAGCAAATGAGTGTTGTCTAAGATTGCTTTTTGCAATAGGAACATGAATTTGGAATTGACTGCCTCTGGTTCGACTAGGGCGAAATTCGAACAATTGT
>LS907763.1:41353-82444 GCA_900490955.1 Micoletzkya japonica
CCAATATCAAACGCGCCAAACATGATTTTATATGCAATTTTTAGATCACGCACTTTCCTTCTATATTTGAGACTCGCGATGTTTAATCTACGATTTCGTTCCGTCGAAGAGGGTCTTTCGTCAAATGGAATGCCAAACCCTCGTTGAAAAATTAGTCTAGTAACCCTGTTTTGAACTTTTTCTAAACGCTCTATATCTTTTTTTCTTAGAGGACTAAAGACAGATGAACCGGATTCAAGAATTGGGCGAATATATGTTGTGTATGCCTTTAGTAAAAGATTACTATGTTTTGTACTAAGAGATTTAAAGATAATATAAATCTGGGATAAAGCTCTTTTTGTTATAATAGAGGTATGGTAATCAAATTTCAGCGTAGCATCTAAGTGAAATCCAAGATCACGTACTTGATCAGTCTTATCAAGAATGGTATTCCTTACATTATACGGATGACATTGATTTCCAGTGCCCAAATGAAACCTCGTGCATTTCTTCGACGCTAGCTTTAGTTGCCAAAGCTCACTCCAATTTGCAATATTATCTACTGCAACTTGTAGCGAGGACTTATCAGCATTTTTGGAGCAGGAACGAAACAGCCTTAAGTCATCTGCGAAAATTGCACATTTTACCGTGCTGGGGATTACAGATGGAATTTCCGAAGTGTAAAGAATAAATAGAAGGGGCCCTAATACAGATGGATTGTATGGATAGGGGGTGGGGGGTGGTGGTTTGGGGAAGGATTTTAAGTATTCTTGTTCATGCAGGTGACCGTCAGCTTCCGCTTCCCATGGGATTGGGCAAGGATACGGCGAGGAACCGACTGTGGATCTACAACCTCTCGCTCTCAGTATGTAATATCATACGGGGGCAGCTTTATCGTCAAATTATCGTCAACCAGTTAATCCAATTAGGCACTTTTTTCCAGGGTTATGTTTTGCGATTGAGTCTTTGGCTGGATAATATGGCTATTTATTGCGTGTTTATGAGTACATGCTCATTGCAGATCTGCGGAGTGGTCACAGGCCTGTCGTTCCTCTTCACAGATTTTGTCCAGCTCTGCATCTACTCCGGTTGGTCCTTACTCTGCATTATTGTATCTACATAGCCCTCTACAATGGCATATCATACGATTCGTGCTATCGAGAGGTTACGAGGTAACGGGGAAATTGTCCAGGAACCTTCGGATTCTCGATCGCCTCGTACATTTGCCTCACATCGGTCATCCTGGTCGACCTCCTCGGTCTGGAGAAACTGACCAACGCCTTCGGACTCCTGCTGCTCTTCCAGGTACTACATTTATTTGTTTTTTTTTAGCAATAAAAGTAGGAATTTATGAAATTAGACTTGTTCTCGAGTAATCTAGAAAGAAATTGAGCTTCACCATCCATAGCTCGGGTCGGTACTCACTGCATGTTTACAAGCTCTTTTGCTAAGTCTACCGTAATCCCTTTCCAGGGTGTGGGTACGGTATTCGGTCCCCCTCTCTCGGGATACATCGCTGACATGACTGGCGGCAACTACAACTGGTCTTTCCTCTTCTGCGGTCTCAACCTCCTCGCCTCGGGTACGGTAGCTTTGGGCGGTCCCCATAACAGTATCCGCTTTGAATGCTTCTCCTCCTTTTTGCTGCGATCTGAATGGCTATGAGGCGAATAATAATAATAATAATCGCTAAATATTTATAAATAAATGCGTAATTCATAAGATGGTTTGCGTATAGGTCTGATGATGTTCGCTACTCCGTTCCTTCGCAAATCGGACGGCGCCGCTCAGTCCTCTCCCTCCAGTGGCAAGAAGACTGCACTGCCCATTCACTAGAGAGTGAACTGATTTGACCTCTTTTGCTCCCCCCCTCTCTTAAGCTAATGCCGTAATTGTTATGCATCGAATTCCCTCCAGCTCTACCTGTAAGGTTCTTCTCAGCCTCTCAGTCAGCACCCGTAATATACTTTCTTCCTATCTGTAAGATTGCTCCCTCCCAACTAGACACTGAATAATTCAGGCAAATGATAACGCAAAAGATATTCCCCTCCGCCCGCTCAGGTCACTCCGTCACTTCGTATTTATTGTACTAAATGTGTATGTGTGTCTGTGTGTGCCCCTGTTTGTCTGTCTGTCGAAGATTAGTTGCTCTCTGTTAGTTTCCGCCTAGTATTCCCACCATCAATAGTCGAAACGGGCACTTTTTCGGTCATTCACTGTATCTGTTTTTCCCGAGCTCATTGTCAAATACGCATAGCCCAGAAAAGGTTCCGTCCCGGCAATTTCTCATCATTTGTTCGTGGTCGATTACGGTTTTCCAGCCGCCCCTTTCCCTCTGCAATCGATTGCTTTCTGATTCCCTCCGTTCCTCTTTCCGTTCGTACATGCGCACACCTTGCCTTATCTTCTCTATACATTACGACACGTAAAAGAGCCTTCCAACCTACAGTATCAGCCACATCATCATCCTACAGTACACCTCGCTACTATTCAAGTGTCCTCAATCAATAAAGCAATCAATAATCCTCTTCACTTTCGTATCGATCGATAGTTGCCTTCTCAATCCATGTGTTTTCATTTGCCACATCTTCCAATTGTCCTGTGATGTTGTCTCTCTCCTTTCCTTCTGACTACGGTAATGATTAATCAACTCTATTGCCTTGACCTCTTTCATTATTTCTCTTATTTTTGTTTACAATCACCCCTTTATATCATTCAATTTAGCCCTTTGACTGTGAGAGCGCCAGGTTAACATTTGTATCCTTTTTGATGCGGACACAACTCAATCCTCATTGTTCCACCATCTAAATACCATCGTATGTAGTTTATTATTTTTAGTAGATTTCCACATCCCAATCATGGACTTTGTAAGCCCCCCTTTTCTTACAAAACACTTCACTTTCCCCTGTTGTTGCCTTGTTATAATGTTTCATGTAGCGGGAGATGAGTTAATTACAGCATTTTATCAATCTATGGTCAATCCATGCATTGAACTTATCAACAATATGTTTGAACTGCTCCTCCCCGTACGTGAATTACATTTGTTTTTTTCGCGTTGTGAACTTTATCCACCCATCCCTTTTCCAGCGTACAATAAAAGATTGAACTTATCAGCAATACACTAGAGAGGGCAGAGTTATTCCAAGCAACCCCTTGTATACCGTAGTTGTGTCGATCGGGTCAGGTTTATTTTTTCCTTATTAGCATTATACCGTCAAGCTAGTAAATTGTGGGCCGTGTTTGAAACACTTGAAACAAGGCCATATCTCGGCTGGGAAAGGTCGTACAGAGTTCTGGTTGGAATTTTTGGAATTCTCAGGACAAGATCTACTTGTGTATCAAGTTTGGTGATGATTAGACAACTCTAAACCGGTTAACACGGCTTTTATTTATCTTGACTGAATGAAATTCTCGCTATCCCTGTTCGAACCTCTCCAATGCCACATTCTTACGTTTTAAAGGTCTGTAAACTTGATGAATCATTGCCAAACTTGATACACAAATAGATCTCGTCCTGAGGATTCCAAAAATTCCAACCAGAACTCTGTACGACCTTTCTCAGCCGAGATATGTCCTTGTTTCAAGTGTTTCAAACACGGCCCACAATTTACTAGCTTAACGGTACATGGAACCAAAACTGAAAAGATAAATTCAAATTAGAGAGCTCTGTTGTAAGGTGTGATGGCGTAAGGGAAGCTCAACTCAATTTATTTCGAATCATGTAAGCCGAACTCACTTTCCTCACAATCAGCAACCTGATTCATTATAACATTAAGTTTTGCTTGACCAGAGCGTTGCCAACTTTATTCACACCTTTTCAGTTGTTCAATAGAAATTTGAACTTTAAAGCGTAACGCTAATTAAGTGTATGCAATACTAAGGAAGGTAAAAAGTTCTGAGTCTCCGTTAGAGTCGCGAAACAAGTGAACCTGGGTACAACCTATGATCTGCATCTAAGACATCTACACAGCAATCCAAACGTCACGGATAATATTAAAATCACTAGTCCGTAGTGTTAACATCCCGAGTTCTTAAAAGTTTCATTGAGAATCTATGTGATGGCTACTGCCCTTGTGGTCCACCATTCAGATAGGGCATATTCTGATCGCCGTGGGGCATGTATTGAACCTGGGGGTAATTCTGATCGTGTATGGACATATCAGACATGGGCAACTCTACATCATACGATCCTTGACTGTTCATGGAATTGGATGGAGATGTCATGGTATTGTTGCAGGGAAGTGGAGGAGGGTAGATTTCGTTCATCGAGGGAAGCCAGCTGGGAGGATTGATGGCAGGCTGGCTACAACTTTTATTTTGAAAAGATACTGTTTGAGTATTGAAAATGGGAGAAATAGCTTACCCGTTAGGCATGATGCTTTGCATGGGAGGCGCTTGTTGGTCATGATACTGATTGTACTGTTGTGAGCTGAAAGGGATAATTGGAGATTGAGATACAATGAATTTCGGAAAACTAACCCGTGTGGTTGTTGCTGGAACTGTGCAGGGAATTGCGGTGAGCTAAAAGACGCGCATATTCAGTATTTTTAGTATACTTCTATAGAATAAACCAGGTCGTCCGCTTTATTGGTACCCAATTTACTCACTTCGGCACACTCTCTGGCTTGACATTCGGGAACGGACTTTTCTTGGTTAACCATAAATGCTTTTGACATTATAAGAGATATACCCGTCTTCGTGATGTGGACGGGGTCGTGGTGGGTTGGAGCGAGGGGGAGGGGGAGGGGGACCCCCGGGGTGATAGAGACCGGCCAGGGACATGTCCCGATATCCCCCGCATGTACAAGGACGCCGTTGTTCTTGCATCATCTGGAATCGAACCCAACGGAGCCATCAACGCGATCTTGACTCACTCTCGCTCTTTGCACTTCAGTTTTTGTTTGTTTGTTTGAAGTTCGAAGTTTGAAGGCTTCGTTATTTATATTTTTTTCTCAAGTAAGAAAAAGAGAAAAAAGATATATTACGAAGAAAAACACATCAATCTTGATGTTTTTCCAGATTGATGTTCTTCGTACAGATAGAACACGAAACTTACAGAGAGAATATAAGTTTCCATACCTGTATCTTTCGTTGCAACCCTGCGATCTCGTGGTCCTTTGCCTAAACAATAAGATATTAGACCTCGACAGGTCCCAATAACTCACAGACAACTCCTCCTCCTGTCTCTTGATCTCGTTTTCCATTGCCTTCTTCTTCTCCTTTTCCCTCTCTCTCCATTTCTTCACTGAAATCCTGTTACTCGCCCTCTCCCTGTCCATTTTCTGCAAGGTATTTTATCTCCCCGTGTTTTTTTGGAAGTCTGTAAATTAGCTTTCATTTTTGGAAAGTATTTAAGGTTTTCTTGCTTGGAAAGTCGTTGCATTCCTTTCTCGTGACACACACACACACACACACACACATCTTCAGATAAGCAATGCCGCTTGATAGGAAGGGTCAATCTAGCAACCAACTTCGGCCTTTATCTAGGGCAGAGATACACATCGTGCGTAATCACTGACTAATGCATGTATTTGTGCGCTTATCAGATGGCATGGAGGGGCAACGAGACAAAGAATGTTACAGGCAGTATATATATAGTGAATTAAAAAGATCCCTCAGAAAATCATTCCGAATATAAGAGAAGTGAGAGAATTAGACTCATTTTGGAACGAAGAAAGTGACGGATCGGTTTATTCCACTATTTGGAAGAAGAAGCGAATGGCGAGGTTTCCTCTACGAGATATGGTGGACATGTCTATGGAATAAGAGGAAAATAAAGTAGCATTTCTAAAAGAACTGACCGCGATTCTCTCCTCCTCTGTCAGAGCCCTCGACGAGGTCGGCGCTGCCATCATTCCACGACGGAGAATCGTTTTCGTCGTCTAGAGATTATCGATTTCTCTTGTGCTTCACGGAATTCTCCATCGATGGATCGACATGGACAATATTCTCTCATGATAAGTGCGAGTGATGGCAACTGACGGTGCATTTCGTCCAACCATCGTTCATCGCGTCTTACAGTTTAATCGCGCTCGTCTTGCGAAAAAAGGCTGGAGTCTACTTTCATAGATAGATACCCTCTTGAACTCTATCTACTTATATCTGTTCCATCCTTTCTCCCTCTTCAGTTCGTTGTGGATGAATGTATAATGCAATGTATCTGCCCCGCCCACCTTCAATCCCTTCATCATCTCCCGTGCATCTCTCATCTCCTCCTGGAACTCGTCATCGGAGATCATTTCCATAAGAAGCTCGAAGGCAGACGATCCATCGGGCATGAGCTCATCTCTAACCTGGAAGATAGTGAAATAAACCGATCCGTCAGTTTGTGCCGTTCCAAATAGAGTCTAATTCTCTCACTTTCGCATACTCTCTTGCCCGGAATGATTTTCCGACTGATTTTTTAAATCCACTATAACTCTATCTATTTACCATCCAGCGAATAAGTATTCTAGGTAATGGAAAACTTATGGAGTTGCAGACACACAAACGATTGGAAATTGTAGTGATATCCTATGAAGAAGTAACTGTTGAGATAACAGAGCCAAACCTTCGGTGCAGACTCCATTTTGATGATTGAACTGGTATCGTTCTTGAACAAGGGAAGGTCGGGAATGCACGGAGAATAGTAGAGAATGGGGATGGATGAGGGGAGACTGTTGAGGCTGCTTGAAGAGGAATAGCCAGAACTGAAAGTAGACACTTGTTTGTATGATGGTGACATTTATATATTACTGATATCTACTAAATATGCAGGTACTAAATCTACTAAATATCTACCGGTAATGGATAGCTAAAACCTGGACGAGTCATTGCTGGACTGGACTTGGTTGCGGCGCCGTCGGAACATCTTCTAGCAGATGAACAATTTCTCTTCTGGAGAATCGTCAAGTCGATAGCTTGTTAGTCTACAATTTTCGCTCAAGATTTGTTTGTTACAGTGCAACCTTTTTGCTATTACACGCGCAGAAAAAGTATAGTGGGCTATGAAACGCTAGATAAATAGATACTCTGGAGTACAGCCCGCGGTACCTCGGAAGAACAATAGCAGTCTCACCAGCACGAAAGACCGACGTATTCTAGGTGAAGTGTAAATGAAATGTGCTGCGGCCGATAAGAGAGTGTATGAGGCGGCTTTCGCTTAGAGAGTATGAATACTTGGGGGGAGGTGATAACCCCCTCGCCTCTCCTACACCCCGCACGGACGAGATAAGAGACGAAAGTTCGGTTTCAAAGAGGGGCGGGGAATCCTGCGCAATAACTAATCCAGAAAGCATCCGTCCTGGCCTCTCATAAGCAAATGTATTATCTTTGCTTTGTCGCCCGATGCGGGTTTAGAGGATTTCATTCCTTTTCACTGTATCTATCGGTTGGAAGGACATTTCCAGGTTCAATGACGTGCTTCGAAACGTTTTCGCAGTACTCTATCAGATATCGGAAATGCCAAACAAGAAACAAAATCCATTCTTCGGATATTATCATAGATATAGCATCGTAATCATTGCAAGGCCTTACACGTAGGTCTCATTCTCCCCTTTCCCTCTACTTATCACCATGATCAATGCCTTGCAGACCATTAGTTCATCCAGGGTGCTCCCCACCATCTCCGCAGACTACGAATCTATCACCCGGTCCTCCCATATTCCCTCCTTTCTCTCTGTCCATCAAATCCCCTGGCAAGTCCCGATGGAGACTAGCCGTTTCTCGGGTCTCGCAGGAGGGGTATATAAGGGGCCCACCGAGTCGGATAGTCCCTCTAGTCTAACCATGGACTACCTCCAACAGGCCAATGCCTTTGCCATCTCCGTAAGGCCCATTCATGGTGAGTTAGATCACCGTCCAAAAGAGAAGAGAATAGAGCAGGCTCCGTGAATTTAGTACTTACTTCGTTAACCTATTCCAGTTAACCAGTTAGCCTATCGTTAGCTATTCACCGTTTGTAAACCCCCAACCGTTTAAACGGTAACAAGAAATGATTAGGTGCACTTCGCGTTTATACTTGTATACATAAGCTGAAAAGTGGGCAGTAGAACCATCAGATCTTTAGCTGATGGTGCTTTAAACAATGCTTGAAACATACTTCGATTGAACTAGAAATATGAGGAAAAAGCTCGCCTTAGGCTTTAATTCCTTGAGAATGACTATCTAGCCGATCATCTGTTAGCTCCCCCCCCCCCCTTCCTATCCCCACAATCTCCCCCCTTGCAGTTCTCTCGTCCTTTCTCTTGTCCCTCCTCGCCTTCGCCTCTTTCTTCTGGTACCTCTTCGTACTCCAGGCTATTATCATCTGCTTCATAGGGTAAGATGTCGATTTACTCAGAAAGTAGAAATCTGGACATGTTCATTATCATGTACGGGATCTAGAGCAACGGGCCGAAACCCAGTACTTTTTTACATTACTACAGACGTTTGTTTTTTTTCAAATATCTATTTATGTGTAATTAATCATTTATAGTAAAACCATATGCTTTTCTAATTTAATATAGTAATCTTTTCAGCTACGGTATAACTGAAGAGGGCCGGAATAGGATGCGAATCGTGGAGCTGGTCCCGATTGGAGAAGGGAATGAAGAGGAATCCGAGAGAGAAGGCGGGGACCAACCCTCTTCGTGAGTTTACCATCATACTGTATTGTTGTGGATCAGCAAATGAACGGGCAACTACGAAGGCTGATTCTGACAGGAATTCAAATGATAAAGGTACCAATGGAAATAGCGTCAAAACCTGACTAGGAAACAATGTTGAACTGAGTCTCTTCAGTCCTACCTTCTCTGTATTCTTTCTCCTCTGTAACCCGCGCCTGATTCAGGGATTCGGCTTCTGACGACGAGACCGAGGTCAATCTGACTGCTGATCAGATATTCCGAGGGAAGATCGTCGCCGTTGAGAAGAGGAAGCTGAAGAAGAGTGGAGGCTGTGAGTGTGGACAGTGGACCAAGGTATGGTTAACTAACTAGTGCCGTCAGTAAGCCTCATTCCTACGTTGTCCGCACTCTCTTCATGCCGCTTCACTCTCTCATCGGAAGTAGGAATGAGACAACATTTCCTCAACCATGCGCATCTTACATATACTTACAATTTGGTACTAGCAAAAATGACGTAAAACTTGAACACAACCCTGAAATGAACCAGAATGGAGCAAAGCCAACGGCCTACCGTAATCCCTCGATCCACCTACCGTAATCCTTCCCTCAACTTACCGTAATCCACAGGACGAGGCTGCGATTCGTCAGCTTCTCGACGAGCAAGCACGACAACTGGAGAAGGTCTACGAGGAACGAGCGAAGAGGATGGCGGAGGAGGAGTGGAAGGGGAAGATGGGAGAGATGAGAGAGAGAATGGAGAAGAGGCAATCCGGTACGGTGTCTACCTTGAAATTATCCAAGTTATTACCTAGCACACGACAAATATCTTGGTACCACAGCGAAAATTCCCAAAAAATTGAACCCCCCCCCGTACTCTGTTTAGAGAGTCATTCCCAAGGCGGGTAGTGAATTTCCGCGATGGTAGTGTCGGCTAGTGAAGTTTCGCTCTCTGTGGCGAGCTTTTTCGTCAACAGTAGTAACCCAAGTCTGAATGGTTGCAGAGGAGCTGCAGTCCATGCACAAGATGTACACAGCCCAGATGGACTTCGTCGGGTCGAACGTCCAGAAGGCAATGAGGGATGGACGGAAGGCGAAGGAGGAGTTGGCAAAGGAGATGCAGCAACAGCATAAGGGTATGCTTTCGATACATATCACCTTCATCGCGTTATAGAGTAACTACTAGCGATAGCCGATTATCGTCGGCTACGTTTCAATATCAGTGTACAAGAGAGGAATCGGTTTAGTCCACTATCCATACCAAATCACGTTTACCCCGTTTCAGAACAAGTTGAGCAACTTGAGCGGAAGTATGCGAAGTTGGAGAAAGATCACGACATGGACGTTGACTATCTGAGGAGGCAACTTCGAGAGAAGGAAGAGAGCACCGACGAACTGCTGAGAGAACTGGACAAGGCACTCAAGGTACCCGTTAGATGTATTCGTGTTCCGTCAGTCGTCCCATTCCTAAGAGAGCGAAGTGGTACAAAAAGAATGCACGCAAAGTAGGAATGAGTTTACTGAAGGAGCCTTGCAATAATATGCAGACATTACACATTGGTAGGGATCTCTAAGCTAGGATACCTGTTGAACTTGCATTGAGAGCTGATGACCTATAGTACACTTTAATACGCTCCCCTAAAGATCAATCGATGGACCCGCTCAGGTGATCAATGGCGATCGAGAATCTCTAAGTGAAGCTCTCAAGGCGAAGGAGATGGAACTATCGGAGATGAAGAGGGAGAAGGAACAATTGGAGGCGAGACTGCTGTGTCTCAACAATACCGAGTACGCTAACAACAATGAGATAGCGAAGCGTCGATCTGCTTCTTCGAAGAAGAACGAAGAGTAAGCCATCTGACCGACCGACTGACCGGGTTCAACCATTACGGACTACGCACTATCCCCTTGATGTACTACTGTAATTACGAGTTATCTGCTACCCTTTTCTCTTTTGTTTGGTTTATTTATTTACCTGTATGCCTATCTCTATATAGGCCAAGTTTGCATCGTAAGACGAATAATAAAGTTGTCGACTGGTAGTGTGCACATGCTAAATGCCCACATTCACTGAGACAGGGGCATACGTGGGCGGCTTTACCATCAATCATTTATAACTGGGGCCTACCAATGCGTAAATGTCTAGCGTTATTTTCACGGGCTAACTTACTTAACTAGAACGGCCCTGAATTTCCAGACTTTTGATTTTTTTAAAAATTGCTGTAAGGAAATTCGCATAAGCATTATGAACGTTGTGAACGTCTCTTTTTCACTATGCGAGTCATCCTAGTGAAATACAAACAACTTCAAACCCTTGCGTCCTTGCAATTTCTCTATCATTATTCTTTCCCATGTAAGAATTCACATGTCTTACTCAGGTTGCAAATTATTTATATATGAAAGTGTTGTGTGTGTCCGAATGAGATACCCGAATCAGTAGTGGAAAAAAAAGATGAAAAGAAAAGGAGCGGTAGAGCAAGGAATAGCGGCACCTTCTGGATACTGTAAGAGGTCGGACTGAGCTTATTGATTATCTGTATGCCAATCGATAACTTAGCTTAACACATGAAGACAATTGTATAGGACAACTAAATACATAATATTACTCGTCTCAGTCACTCCTACAGTATCTAAGACAACTATTAAAGGTTCTCGAAAATGGCCAGAAGGAACCGCATTTTGTGTGCGTGGGGTACAGAAAAAATCGAACGTACGCTAATATACGAAGGGAAAAGTTCGCTGGCTACTTCTTAGCAATCCCACATTTTCTAGCCAGGCATACATAGAATGAATGATTAAGCGATCGTTGATTTTGTGGCAATTTGGCCGCGACAAAAGATAGGAAAACAGAAAAATATGAGGAGCCTTAGGAGACCACAAATTACAGTATACCTTTAGGGGGGACGGGGACACATATAGTACAGAGATAGAGAGATAAAGAGGGTACGGTAGGGAGGGGAAACCCGCTATACAAATAGTACATGAAAACAAGTACAAAGGTGATCTCTATCAAGGATTACAATGTGTGATGCTGCATGAGTCTGTGTATACCTGGTATGAGAGGGACGAGAAACGTGAAAATGAGGGGCGAAATCATACAAAATATGGGGGATCACTAACAAGTATACGGGTGTACATCGGGGTACGGTAAAGGTTACAGTACTTACGAGCGTATGGGAGCGGGCGATTGTGTTAATATGAGAGAACAAGGTGACTACCTACGGAATGAGAGAGATCTCTGGGTGGAGATAGAGACAGAGTAAAACCGCTTCGATGGATGGGGGGAGGGCGGAGTGAGTTAGATGAGTAGGGTAGGGAAGGGAAAAGCATTAAGGGAGCAGAGAGGTGGAGATGAGTGAAACGAATGTAACCCGCTGTGTAGAGCTGAGGAGTCGGCTCTCGAATTGGAGGAGTGAGGAAATGGAGGAAGGCTACGGTAGAGATTGGGAGAGGCATCTGTAATGGGGTACGGTAAGCGGGACTACTGTATCACTACAGATAAATGTACTGAAATGATTCCAAGATATAGAATTCCCGTGAAAGCAAGTCTAATATCAGTTGCTAATTAAAAGCAGGACCCTACTCTTCCTCCCCACTAACCGCGTATCATTCGTCCGCGAATCCGCGTATGCGCGTCCTCTCCTTCCTTCAGCCGTTCTTAGCTGGCGGCGGGCAGGCTCGCAGTGGGTGCGGACGGGAGCGCGGACGGAGCGGTCGCGGCAGAGGGAAGCGACGCGGATACCCCGTTGCGGACCGAGGCAATCGCGGCCGGGGCTAACCTGAAGGGACAAACTATTTAGAACATTCCTCAATCATAATAAAAATTGCTCCTTTTGTATCTATATTTGTATCTGTAATCTACCTGTAATATAAATGCTTTCCGATTAGTAAGCGACGTAATACAGTAATGAAGGTAAGGTGAAACCCTAATGCCACCGTTTAGCATCTAAAGAGCGACGAAACTGATTACGACAGTAAACCAAGATTTGTGCTAGTATGCTCACGGCTGGAAAGCTAAAAAGCGGGAAGCCTCTTGCATACCTCAGGTTCTCGGGTAACCGTTGGAAGTACGGGTGTTGGAGGGCCTCTTCCAGGGTGATCCTCGCGTCCGGCTCGTAGTCAAGCATCCTGCACGACATTCACTGCTTATGCTTTCACATTCCATATTTCTTCTTTTAGAAAAAAATACATTGCTAAACCTCTCAACAAGGCTTGCGTTGTACACTTTTCCTTTTCGAAATCTAATAACTTTGAGAATGAGAAGACACGTTCGGGAAGAGAACAACGATTCTATCGTACCTCTCGATCAACTCGAAAAGCTCCACGTGCTCGGGCTCCACCGATTGCATGTACCGCTGCAATTGGTACAATGATGTCTGATGGATATACTTCATCAATGAAAAGCGGTAAGTACTAGCTCAATAGTCTAGCTAGATTACAAAATATAAACATCATTCTGTAAGTAATGCCTCTAAGACGAATGTGGAATATCGCACCCTCAACGATTTGCAGTTCTCCCTCACGTACTGTCCATCCTGTCCCTTATCATTCCAATCCAATCGACCGTGGTAGAAGTACTTCGTTCTGAGAAGGTTTGCATTGCAAATATTTCAGAAAATTAGATGTATACATTATATCAAGAAAATTGGAACGTATAAATCGTGATTCCGCCGGATTATATATCTTTCTTTTTTTCTCTACTATACTAACGATAAGTTCGCAAATATCATTAATATGAGTACAATAAAGCAAGAGAAGTGTCTCACTTTGTCTTCTTGCACATCCGATACGGGATGTTCCCGAGTATTCGCTCCATCATTGCCAGATGCTCCCTGTAAGATAAATACTGTGAATCACATCTTCACCCAAGCTATTATTAATGTAATTCAGATAGGTGGATACTGTAGTGGGGATGCCAACCTGTTGTCGTGTGTTTGGAAGAGCGTCACTCCGAGGTACAACTCGAAGAGAATGCAGCCGATCGACCACAGGTCACACGGCTGTTTCCAGCCCAGTTCTGAAGATGGCGGAAATCACTCCTTTTAATTATATATATATATATATATATATATATATATATATATATATATATATATATATATATATATATATATATATATATATATTGATTAGATAGATATATATTATTAATTTTTATTTTATTTATTGGTCTAATATAGTTTAAAGGAGCCGTACCACGAGTTTCTGACCATATTGGATCTTTACTCCATTCAGTAGATCTAATCATCCTGATCGGGTATTCCGAGTTTTATGCGATTTCATTCACTCTTCGCGGACTAGTGAAGGTGCAAAGAGCAACGCCCTTTTCACAAAATCGGATATATTAGCCGACTGAGAAGAGATACAGCTCTGATTCATTGTCAGTTCGATTTTTCACGTTGTTCCGATCATTTCAGCAAAAAGAACGATGGGAAAAGATGGGCGGAAAGGCCTAAATTGATATATCAGGGTAGCGGGGGAATTCACATCCTACCGTACTCGTGGGCCGGCTCCTTTAAATGGAAAAAAATGGGAGCAGGACTAGCGCAGTACCAGATCATATGATTCGCATAACCGCTGAATCTACGTTTCAAGTAGCACATATTATTGGAGGAACGTTGAGAAATCTTTACAGCGCACTCCGCTAAATACAGTGAAACTCTCTTGCCAAAATGCCAGCTTAGGCTAAAAGCCGGCTCCGGCTGAAGTTTTACGGTGGTTAGCGGAAAGAACTGTGCAGCTCTCTCAACGTTCGTTTTCCTCCAATAATAAGAAGAAGCAGATTACGTAATCCAATGATACAGATTAACTCACCATAAACTTGTTATTATAAAAGTGCGGGAAATGGTTGCACTGGCAACAACTCACCCAATATGACCTCGGGTGCCCGGTAGTGTCGCGTGCTCACGATGGTCGAGTGGTGCTCGTGATCGAAGGTTGCCGATCCGAGGTCGATTAACCGAACCGACGTATCCCGAATCTGGCGGAGGGGCTGCAAAGGGTGGGATCTAACTGATTGGCTCCATGCTTTCCCCCCTGTCTATTTCATCTTGTATCTTACCGTTGCATGCATAATCACTATACATACGTCGATATGTAGATACTTAGCTAACCCTTTTTGCAATCGTCGATCATATTAACGATGTCAGAGATTACATTCAAAACACCCTACCTTTCGTCTCCTTCCCCCCGGTGCTTCAATCTCATCGTAGGCCGAATTGCAGAAGAGTATGTTCTCCGGCTTGAGGTCCGTATGCGTGAGTTTGTTGTCGTGCAAAAACTTGACAGAGTAGCACAGCTTAAGGAAGAAGATTGGGAGGAGGTCATCTAGGAGAAGTCGTATTCAATTGAAGAAACCGGGAAAGAATAGAGAATTAAGTTAGAAGAAAGGGGAAAGAGTGTTCGGATTATTGAGAACGCTGTCTTTACCTAGAGTTCAGATGATTCATGACTTGTTCATGAATGAATGCATGGATGGAACGAGACAGGGGAGGACAACAAAGAGACGCAGAGAAAAAGAGTGCGCTTTCATGACTTGGTCACGAGTTATATCACTAGAGATGTGCCGAGTTAAGTACGATGATTCTTAACCGCGACGCGTCTCGTTGTCAAACGTAATGAAGCAGATTGGCCAAAATGACTAAATAGTGTGCACTAGAGGCCGCGAATCGATACCGATAGCCGATTTTCACCGGTTACGTTTCACTACCAACATTGCCAAAATCACATCTCCAAATACGTACGGAGGGAAACATAACCCTGGAAAAAGTGCCTAATTAGATTAAAGGAGCCGGGCCACCAGTACGGTAGGATTTGAATTCCCGCGCTACCCTAATATATCAATTTAGGCCTTTCCGCCCATCTTTTCCGATCGTTCTTTTTACCAAAATGATCAGAATAATGTAAGAAATCTGTTTGTCAATAATTCAGAGCTGTATCTCTTCTCAGTCGGCTAATAGATATATCCGATTTTGTGAAAAGCGCGTTGCTCTTTGCACCTTCACTACTCCGCGGAGAGTGAATGAAATCGCATAAAACTCGGAATACCAGATCACGATGATTAGTTATGGAATGACGTAAAGAGGCAATATGGTCAGAAACTCGTGGTCCGGCTCCTTTAAATGGTATCGATCCGCAAGCTCTAGTCTGCACACCTCCAGTCATCCCTCTATTCTTACCTGATACGCAATGTGTCGTGCTTGGTGCATTGGGTAGGCCTGGTAGCTGTTGGACTTCTGCAATCCATTCAATACTTTGGAAATCGATACTAACAAAACTGTCGCCTTTAATGTTCCAAATACGAGATACGAGTATAACTTTGCGGAAAACAGTTCAGGTATATATATATATATATATATATATATATATATATATATATATATATATATATATATATATATATATATATACATATATCAATAAAGGCTGAAACTGACCATAAAGTCGAAGACGGACAGTCCCAGCAGATCAAACAGCAAACACGTGTGGCCGTAGTAGTCAAAGTGGGAGAGGAGCTGGATGACGAGACTTAACGGAATCGCTATGGACGAATAGACGAATAAGAGGTCCTCCCAACCACCGTAAACGCTTTGCCAGCCATCATAACTCCACTATGAAATGTAATACAAATTTACGAACGGAACGGTTTTTTTTGTCAAATCAACAGTACGACCTTGCAATAACACCTTAATGCGTAATATTTTTAGTAATAAAAAGTAATAATTTTAAAAAAACAACGAGCAAAACCCACTGCTTTCCGTGCGGATCCTTGTTCTTGAGGT
Organism: Micoletzkya japonica; assembly: GCA_900490955.1. Classification (NCBI taxonomy): domain Eukaryota; kingdom Metazoa; phylum Nematoda; class Chromadorea; order Rhabditida; family Diplogasteridae; genus Micoletzkya; species Micoletzkya japonica. The sequence goes on from LS907763.1 coordinate 57,696, forward strand.
GGTTGAGCACGTTGATTTCCAGTTTCGCTGCTTCCCTAAAAGAACGACGTGTGTAACACGATCCACTGCATCATTAAGTTCCGCATCAAACTGTAGAGCAAGGCTGTAGAGCGTACCGATACTTAGTGACGTTCTTTATAATCTTCAGGGCGCCCATTCTCTTGTTCGGACTCGGATCGTTCTGGTCGATTACCTGCGAATCGCAAGTTCACTTCTTCTCATCATCAGCCTATTCATGGCCCCCGCAAAGCATTTTTGCAAGAGAAAAACGTTCCGTCAGTCGTCGCTCATTCCTACTTCCCACGAGAGAGAGAGAGAGTAAAGTGGCATGGGGGAAGCCCAGACGAAGTAGACGAATGAGGCTTACTGACGGAACTTTTCGTGAATAATATAGCACACGTTACTCGCATTACGAGAGGGATTCAGTAGAGAATAAAAAGAGAATGAAAGATGAATTAAGATAATTAAGATGGTTAAGATGAAGGAATTACCTTGACCACCTTGCCGAACGTGCCCTCTCCCAGTTGCTCGAGTATCTCATCTGCAAGGAAATCATGATTACGCTATTCTCATTTATTTATTAATAAATTAGAATATAAATTTCTTTTCCTCACATTTATTGATTTTTCAAAAGTCCTTACAATTAGAAGCATCACCATTCTATAGAGTACGCGTCGCATTCACAAACATAAGGTCACCTGTTCCCCTTCTTTTCCACTCCTTCCCCTCATCCCACCATTCATTCATTCATCCTCCCATTCACTCCCTCTCTTACACATCCTTTCCGCCCTCAGCCAATACAGATCAAGTAGCAGAAAACAATTGGCACCTTTTTCTTCTCTAAAAGGATCAGGACATCAATCATAGTGTGCATGCAACGAGAAGAGTACAGGAAATGAAAGAAATCAGCTGGATAATAGATAGCGAGCATAGAAGAGCACCTTATTGCAGACTGCCAATTGATCACGTTCTGACGTTCGTTCAATTCCCTTACGTCATCCCCTCAACGACCCTCTCCCTCCCTCCTTCTTATCCTCCCTTCCCTTCCCATCTCCTCTCCATCACTAGCCAATCAATAATCCCAGTGATCCCTCTCCCTCCCCTTTACCTCTCCCTCTCAAATCGATCACTTCCAGGAACTGCCTCCTCCGCCTCAGGCAAGGGGGGGGATGATGTGAGAGGGAAGGAGAGAGTGTACGAGTCGTGGAGAGGACAGCGAGAGTGATAGGGAAAGAGCGTGCGAATGTAGGAGAGGCAGAGGGAGGAGGTGAGCACTTTAAAATAGAAGAGTAATCTCTCCTGGGGAGCTCTGCCTTCTCTCGTTCCCTCTTTCTCCTGATCCTAGGGCTCATGGAGATGCCTCAGGGCATGATGACAGGAAAGAAGAAGGAGAAGGAAAGAAATGATAGTAAGAAGGACTCAAGATGAGGAAACAGCTGGGGAAAGGGGATATAGGACATAGGATGAGAGGGAGAGATACTACACTTGTAGGATGGGATGAGAGGGGGAGGAGTGGAGGGGAGGCGTCGTACAAGGCATGGATAGACTGTGGATCGTATGTGGACAGGATAGATTTGACTGCAGCAGTCAACCAAAGCTATAGCTGTTCAGCTTGTCTATTTTTTTTCCTGCGGCAAGCCAACCGTTACTTAACTAGCTTGTGTAGTAAGCTGCCCAACCAAGGCACCAGCAATGCACATGGGCACCGACTCCAAGTATGGGTGCCTAATCCCGAATTACGTGGAAGATTTCAACTAGCAGGCTTGATCATTTCCCAATTTGTCCGCCCGTTTCTCAAAATATCGCAGGGAAGGTTGTGCATGTGTGCAACCGTGCCCATGTACGGATCAAGAGGCTTGCCAAGGATTCTACGACTATTCTACGAAACAGCAGAGGCCGAGTTGCAGCGTCAGCCATAAAAGAAGAAGAAGAAGAAGAAAAACAGAAAACTCGCATATTGGTCGACCGGTCGACCAATTTCTCGTGCGTTAAATGAGAACAAGAAAGCGCGTACAGTTATTTGCGGTGATCATGCCGGGCAAAGCAAAAGCTTAATTTTCAAAGATGCGCAGTTCTAAAGAAATGTTTCCTATAGGCGTTCATAAAGTTCCATACAAGCGAAACCTTGGGAAGTTATTGTGCTAAAATCTCTAACGGATACAGCGGTTCGCGGAGGCTTTTTACAGCGAAAGCTTACACACGAGAAAGTTGATCATGGACTGCAATTATTCTTCTAGTCATTATCTTTCAAACCAACTGCTTTGCTCATTGTAGTTGCTCGCCTTCATTTCACCACTCTCTTTCCCTCTTCAACCTTTCTCTGTCTCTGCCTCATCTTTACTCGAGTCACGCTCTGAGGGGATGGAGGGGGACTTAGGGAGAGGGAGAGGCCTAAGAGGTAAAGGTAGAGAGAGAGAGAGAGTGTATGAAAGAACGCAGCCGGCGCAGCTGACCCCCCCCCCCCTCTCTCTTGCTCAATTCGTGGACAACAACACTTGTATCGATCGATTATCGACTAGCACTAATATTGACACCATCATTACTCCCCACCCAAAGCAAGCCACTACTGCGGTTAGCGCGCTGAACACTCTGGCCAATCATACAGTATTTTCGTCCCTATCCTGTGCTCTTCACAGAACAACAGAGATCAAAGATCAGAGTGCAAAGAACGTACACTTCTTGTCCCCGGTGACGACGATGTCGCCAATCTCGTATATGAGATGTCCGTCCCGATCGTCGGCGATGGGGGGCTTCAGACCCGCGGCTGTGATCGCCGTCCCGCTGCCGTCCGCACGGCGAAGCTTCTCGTTCGAACACTGAAATACGCAGCTTCAGCATAGATAGTCTAGTTTCCACTTGTAGCATGTAGTGTCTAGTATAGATTACAGCATCCACTTATCCACTTTTCCCTACTCTATAACATTAGCCCATCCCAAAGCAATACTCGAGCAATAGCAGGCGCTGATTGTGAGCATAATATCTAGCAGCTACCGCTCGCCTACAAATCTTGTGCAGTGTCTCGCACAGCACACTGTCAGTGCTCGACACCAACCTGCCATCGTCTCAATACCCTTTCCAGGCTGCCCACCCTAATGAGAGAAAAGCATCAATCCTATCAACACTCGCTTGTGCCGGCACGCATCCTAAGGGGACGACCGTGTCCAAGTATGCTCTCCCCCCTACTCCTCTCCCAATCCCCCCATCCCCTCACCGTCAATTTCGCCGCTCCACTCTTCCTCGCCCTATCGACCGTCGCCGGTCCTCCCTCAATGAGCTTGTTCACTTTGGCCGCGACCGTTGGGGGTAAGGCCAATTGTGCCCTGAGGCTGGCCAGCTTGGTCTTGTCCTCCTTCTTGTCCTCCTTTCCCTCGTCCTTGTCTCCCTTCTTCTCGTCCCTCGTCTCCTCTCCCTTCTCCTCCTCCCTCTTCTTCTCCTCTTCGTCCTTCCTCTTCCTCTCCTCATCCCCTCGCTTCCTCTCCTCTTCCTTCTTCACCTTGTCGTTCACGTTGACGGAAGAGAAGGCAGCGACGACGGCGTTGGCGGTCCTCTTGGCCTCGTAGTCGTCGGCCTCGCTCTTCTCGTTCAACTCGACTCCACTCTTCGACGCAGCCACCACCGTCCCTCCTCCTCCCTCCTTCTTCCTCCTTATATTCAGCTTCTTCTCGATCGTCGTCCTTCCCTCGGGTCCCACTCCCGTTATACTCGTCGTTCCCTTCTCCGCGTAGGCCTTCCTCAACGCTTTAGGAGCCGATTCGCCGGTTGCCGTTGTCGTCGACGAGTCGATGGTCGCCGTCTTCGTCAGTGGAGTCTTCGTGGAGGCGGCAGCCGCAGGCGGAGGCGGCTTCCGCGCGGTGGCGGGCGACGGAGGGATGCCGGCCCCGGGCGGATTCACGTTCTCCTTCGACGAGCCCTGCGAGGTCAGCGGGGGCTTGGAGGGCGGAGGGGCGGCAGTAGCCGGAGCGGCAACAGCCTTGGGGGCGGAAGGCGGATGCTTGGCCGTAGAGGTCGACGGCTGCGGTGTTGCGGACGGTGGCGCGGCTGCCGCTCCGGTCGACGACGCGGACGAAGACGTCGAGGGGGCGGCCGCCGTCGCCGCCTCGACGCGCTTCTTCCCGACCGCGGCCACGCGGAAGCTGGCCTTGGCCGCGTCGGCCTTCTTCAGCTCGCTGAGCTTGCCACTGATCTGCTTGGTAACGGGTTGAGGGGCGGGCGGGGCAGCTGCTCCAGAAGACGTCGCTGTCGTGCTAGATGTCGTCGTCTTCTTGTCTCCTCCGCCTCCTGGTGCCGATGCCGTCATGGCTGCAGCCAGAGCAGCAGCAGCCTCATCCAGTTCAGGTTCGAGGACAGCCAGAGGGGCGGGTCTGGCAGGAGGCCCTCCAGGCACCGTCGTCTTCGTCGTCGTCCCCGCAGGCTTCTCCTTGCCCTCAGGCGGCGAAAAGGGCCGACTCATGCCCTCCCAGGCGTTGAAGCTTCGGTAGAGTTGCGGGTCGGAGGAGCAGCGTCTGAGCGACGCGAGAAGGTGCGCATTCCGTCTGCGGGACACGTAGTTCTTGTACTTGCGGCGACGCGGAATCACGACCAGCGGCAGGCGACGCGGCATCCTCGCGGATGTGGACGCGGGTGCGGTCGTAGACGACTCGGATGACGCGGCAGACGGAGCGGTCGTCGGCTGGAGGTGCGCGCTCTGCACAGGCGGACGCGCGGACAGCACGCCCTGGATGGGCAGACGACGGCTCTTGTAGTGCACGCCCGGAGGCACCGGCGACGGACTGGCGACAACTGGAACGGGAGCCGGAAGGTAGGCAGCCGGAGCCGGACCGCGTTGCAGACGCGGCGACGCGGAGAAGTCCGGACGCGGACGCGGAATCCAGACGGCCGAGGCGGGCGAGGTGTCTACGACGACGACCGCGCGCTGGCGGTCACGCGGAGCCGGACGGGAGGTGGGACGGGAGGAGGAGGAGGCGACTACCGTAGTCGGAGAGATCGTGGTGGGAGACGACTGGGGAAGGCGGGAAGACGAATCGATTGAGAGGGGATAGAGACTTTATGGTGATGATGATGATGATGATGATCGGGTAAACCCGTGAGGATAGGAGCACGACTCCTCGCACAGGAGAAAGGGAAGGAAGGGATAGAGAGAGATAGAGCAGTTGCTTCAGCCTCTCACTCTCAGTCTCTCCCCTTCCACCCCTATATCCCTCCTCCTTCGAGTCCTCTTCTCTTCTCTTCTCTAACGCCCACCGATGCTCCCTCTCCTCCTGCTATACTTTACAACAAGGACCGCGCCCCGGGAGCGGTTGGTTGCACAAGGACTCCTCAGGGGGGATGAAGGGGGGACTTGAGCAGTAGCCGGGCCGCGATCCGGGAAATGGGAAGCCAGAGCCGGGGCCGTCGATTAGACGATGTCAACGGAGGAGGGGATGACGCGGGGGTTATGGCACATGTGCGGGGGGGAATCGGGATGGGGAGAGGAGGATGGCGATGCAAGACATTTCGGCACCTGTTGAGGCGCTCCAGCTCATGCTCTTTCTTACTCTGCGTCTCTGGCCCGATCATGATATCAGAATGGCAGTGCAGCTACTTTTGTGGAATGATTAACAGTGCATGTGATTAACGAGCTAAAACCACCCTCCTCCCATTCAACGAACATCACCAGTTATGAATTAGCCGTGAAACATAGCTTTGGCACTTGTAGAAGCGAGTACAGGGAACAAAACTTGCGAAAGAAGGCTTACATTCTACAAGGACGCTACACGTAATATATTCTGCTGGTACAGTAATTAAAGATAAATTTCGCGCCTAGACGCATTGCGGCATACGGTAGAATTATAACCCCAGCGCATACTCTATGAACGATAAAACCATGTTTTTATTTTGAAAGGGGGAAGAATACCGTACCCGTATGAAGGTTCCCTCGTACTTTATCTCGGAACTCTCGTGCTTGCGCTTGCGACTCGACTGCTCCCTCTTGCTCTCCCTCTTCGATTCCCTCTTAGACTCGCGCTTCGACTCCCGCTTCGATCCTCCTTTGGAGGACGCCACACGAGCCTCAAAGCACGATATTCATTTTAATTTATTCCTTTTATTTGAATCTTACTAAAGCTCTTCAAGTGTACTCTACCGTAATCTCAAAGTATGCGTTAAGACACGTTTCTAAAAATAACTACAGGAAAACCATAGAAAAAGGGAAATTTTTTTTTTAAAAACGTGAAAAAGCAGCGAACCTTGCTCGTTTTGTGGATAGTTCGCACCTCTTCCCGGTCCCTTTCCTTCTTGCGAGAGTAGTCATTCGAATTACGATCGGGATCACTGAAAGCGGAGTTGCGTAGCGAAAAAAGGCGATCGATAATCGGAGAAGCACGGTCAGGAGGGCGATAGAAACTAGGGACAAGCGCGCTCAAACCTGGAGCGAGGGTCATGCCTGTTCTGGGATCGTCTTCGGGCGCGTTCGTCGCGCGACCGATTGTTTTCGTTGCGCGTCGCGGCCGAATTTTCGCGAGCGCGCTTGTAGTGCCTGCAAAGAGGTCACTTTACGAGAATAAACAGCGACAAAGGCTAAAAATGCGGGAAGTGAGTTCAGACTGACTGGAAGGCGTCCTCGGAATCGGACGAATCGTGCCTCCGTCGCCCGCGCTTCGACCGACGTTCGTGTCCCATTCGTCTGATTGACTGAAAACGCAACCCTGCCCACCCGCAAACCGCCCGAAATTGCGCGCAAAACTTCGAAAAATAAGCGGGGCAAAAATTGGCTTGGGTCCAAGGGGGCGGGGCCAGCCAACCGAGAGAGCTGCTAAACGCAGTAGCGCGGCATGAGGCTGGACCGATTTAAATTTAAAATTTGATTTTCAACGATTTTATGTTATCTTGCGCCATAGAACAAGATAAGCAATTAGCTATACAATGCAAAATTATAAAACATCTATGAGAGGAATATAGTTTAAAACAGTACTCAACTTCTCAAAAAAAATCATTAGCTACGGTACCGTGTGAAGCGTACGGTAGGTTGTCGTTTATTCTTTTTTACTTTTACATTTTTCTTTCTCGTTTAGGCACCGAATTGTTTTTCTCCGCCTTTCTTTTCCGTTAAGAGATGCTAAACATTGTTCGCAACTTCCAACTGGCCCCGCCTTTTCATGCTCTTTGTCGTTCAACCTCTGCTGCTTCTACTTTCTAGAAATTCTGAGTCACCTTTTTTTCCAGCTGTTCTCTCGTTCTTACAGGCTGTGTTGTTCTAAAATAGTTAGCTAGATCAAGCCAGGGAGCTAGTTATTACCGTACCCTCATGACAATTAAGCTTGTCTACACACATATGCTGTCTGTTTTTTCTCCACACATATTAGTGTTTGCAAACGGGTGGCGAATGTCGAATAGTTCGCCTCTCTCTCACAGTCATTCTTCGTTGTCGAATATAACCAGTATCGGTCGTAAAACCGCCGAATGATGGATAAATCTATTATAGCAAATCCTAGAGCAGAAATCGGGATAATTGTTGTAAAACCACCGCAAACGATCTTACCTATCTATTCCAATGAGCTATTCGTCTATCTCATTCTTTCCTCACTCTGATAACGGGGTTATTCGCCACCCGTTTACCAACTAACACATATGCTGGCTGTAATGAATATGAAAGCTAATTTTTCTGGAATTAAAATAGTCTCATTAAGGTTTTATGTGTATCGCGCATACTACCTCATGCCGCTGCTCAATGCTGTACTAGCGAAAGGAGAGAATAATTTGCAGCCTGATATTGTAGCACCTTCCTCTTGCAGAGATCTCTCTTCTCTCTTCAAATGAATCTACTTGGTCCAATTTTCCCTCTTTCTAGCGCCGTTTCTCATGCTAAATGAAAGCGATACAACTTGGACTATAGTCAAATTATTTTTACGTGTATATCAGAGAAACCACCCCTGATCATTCTCAGAATTCCATCTGTGCGATTTCCCAACATGCAGTCCTTTCACTGAACCACCCTTCATTCCTCCTTTTCTGGTCGTTCTCTGAGTCCTGACCCGAATCTCTCGCCTACCGTATCCCCTTCGGGGTTGTTTCCTCGCTCATTCCTCTTCGTAAATGTTTCTCGTCTGTTCCTTTCGTGTACCTGGTTGCCATAGTTTCTCTCTCAGTCCCGAGTCTCAAAGATCGCCTGTACCCAGTATAAGCTTGATCTCAGCTTCTCCTATCCTCTCGCTCTGCCCTCAAGGCTTATCCCCCTTCTTCTTCTTCTTTTACTCTATCGAACGATGCTCTCGCTTTCCGCAGCTTGTAGCTTCCGGCTTTGCTACTACAGGGATACTGTAACAATTTCCACCAATATATTTTCTGTGCAGCTTTCGGAGACTTCAGCATATTGTCGTGCATTCTACAATATGTGGCATATTATATGTCGCGAGGTAAATGATAAGTATGAACTATGCATCTTCTATCCTCCTTAGTATTTCTCCCCCGATCCCCTCCCCATCCCCCGCCCTTCACTACAACTCTCCCTCTTGTCTCTCCCCCTTTCCTTGTTTGATGTGTTCTCTCAGTGCACGATGCACCCCAGACACCCAAATAGATTCTCTCTCTTTCCCCTCTCTTTCTCTACTCCCTCTCCCTCTCCTCTCCCTCTCCCCCCTTCCCTATATTCCATTCCGAATGCTTCTCATTGATTACCCGACTGACCACAGCTGCGAAAAGAGGCGTGGCAGGGGAGGAAATGAGGAGGCAGAGGAGCGTTTCCCTCCGCCCCTCTCCCTTTTACCTCTCACTAGGGTTTGAAAACCAAGCGCGATTAGCGTATTTATCGCCCCCGACTCTCTTCATTCTTCCATTCTCTTCATCACTCTCTCGGACTCATAATGCAATTAAAAGGTTTCGTTTTCAAACCCTACATCAGTCTCCCCCCCCTCTTCTCTTTTACCTCCCCTCCCCTCCCCCCCTCGCTCCTCCCCTCCAGCTCTCTTTCTTCCTCGTTCCCTCACCATTTCCCCACTCATTTGACTTGACACCCGCCTTGTGCTGTTCTTCTCCCTTCATCATTGCGTATATCCTCTATGCATGTTTATGCTAGGCTAAACATAGGAACGAAGCTCGCTAGAATTTTGTGGAAAAACAGCTTCAGTCTTGTGTCTGCATCCTTACCTACGTATACGCTTTTTAGCGCTTTTCTAAGTCGCCTTGGTCTTATGTATTCTGTGCTTCCCTCAACGTTCTCCCTTGCAGATGACGGTAACCTACACGCTCGAGGTGAGCCGTGCCCGATTCTGGGGCTTTCCGAAGCTTCTGACGAGGTGGAGGGGATCCATCTACCGGCTGATGTACCTGTGAGTTCCAGCCCTTTGACTCATTCCTAGTCCTCAGGGGTCTATAGTTGTCATACGTGGGCACGCAGCCGACCGCCGGGTGGTACGCACCTCTTTTTTTGTCAGAAACTTAAATTGGTAGGCATCATATTATACAAGAAACCTTATTGGTATGCTATGAAAAATTACAATTTTTGCTTTGGTAGGCCTCGGATTGCAACAATTGTCGGTAACCTTGCCCACGTATGATATTTGTGGTGTAGCCATCGGTGTGCGATGGATGCCGATTAGCTAGTCTACGAGGTTGCGGGAGTGTCGCATGCGCTAGAACCGAAGGGATACATACATACGAGGGTAGAAGAAGCCTCGAGAGAACTTACGAGAACACGTGAGCAACGTAGAGGGGATAAGCGAGAATATGCATGGTCGGTCTCTCGTGAGAACTGGCTAGGTGTAAGGGTACAGAGGAACTAAAAGTGGGCATTTAGGATGGTAGTATTGCTTGCCATCTATACTGCTTTTTCGAAGGCATTTTACTCTTCTACAAGACGTGAAACGCAAGACAACCGGGTACCGTCCATTTGTGTGATCGCCCAGTCCAAGTAGTCTACTGATACCAGCGCTATCAGTAGTTCCCAACGAGGGACAGAGAGATTACATGGAAAAGCGGGGGGGGGGGAGATAACACGAAGAAGGAGTGTGATAGGCTGGTCTTTCGATGGACGGTGGTAGCTAATAGGACTACGCAGAATGCTTGTGAACATACATGGGCTAGGGTTATTCTGTGAATTGTTACAGGGGCTGCTCTACAGTATTAGCGGAAATCAAAAACAGCCATCCTAGCATGCTTTTTTATGCTGTGAGTCTCTGGCGAAGATAGCTATCCAAACGGACAACCCCATGTATGGCGGGGAAAGGGAGGGAATGGTGTCGGTCATTATGGGTCTTGCCCTGTGGTCTACACAACTTGTAGATGTATTGTGCACATCTGTTGAATCCGTTTTTCGGGTCATATTCATGAAGCATATATATTTGCGTTTTCCAATAAAGCGAAGATTAGAGAACAGTAGTGATGGGTGGAGGGTGAAACAGGGTTCACCTGCACCCATTTAATGTCTGTCCCGAATGGGGTGACTATAGTGGGAAGAACGTTGCGAAATGTCGCTTATGGAAAGAATAGATAGACCAAATAATGGTTGGAAAATGAAAATTTTTAGTATGAAAATTACGCACTATACGCACGTTATAGTTAGGGGGCAAATTGCATGAATCGTATCTCCAGTATGTTGCTATATTCTTCTCTCTCCAGAGACCTCTACTCCTTATCCTCCTTGTTTATTGTTTTTCCTCCTAGAATTTCGTCTGAGTAAACAACACTCAGAGAAGGCTTCTCCTGATTAAGCCGAATCGCAAACTGAAATGGAGGAAATTGCATCATAGTGAGCCGCAGCCTTTACTATTTCACGAAAGAGTGGTCAGAGTGGACCCTGAGGGGTGAGAGAGTAGCCTGAGGGGAAGACAGAGAGAGCGAGAGTAATACACTGGAAAACGGCTGGGAGGCTATTTTATTGCCCTCGGGGGAGTGAAAAACAACAACACAAGTAATGCAGAGAAAGGATAAATAACACATGCTTTCCTGTGAAGACCTCTCATAGTTGATATTGGTCAATTAAATATGAAGTAAATTAATCAATAAATGATGTAATTGCAGAGAGATGACCTCCTACCTTGCTCTTTACTACATGCTGCTGGCCATTTATCGATACGTCCTTCCGGAGGAGAACCAAAAGTGAGCCTCAAACATATTTGATCTTACTGTAGATTCCAAAAAAATCGTATACTAACGAAGCCTTCTCTTTTGCAATGGCCGCTTTGCATAGGGGTGAGACGGCATTGAGAATTAGGCAAAATGCCATGAAAACAATGAGACCGATGGACACGCGTTTTTACATTGTAGTTTTACATCCGAAGACATTGTAGTGCTCTAGTCCAGGAAAACTGAACCGTAAAAGGGCGTCAAAGAGAGAGAGAGAGTAGCCCTAGTACCTCTCCCCTCGCAGACAGTTCGAGTCCATCTCACTGTACTGTCGTGAGTTCACGCTGGTCGGCCCTCTCACCTTCGTCATGGGCTTCTACGTCACCTTCGTGGCTGGTCGCTGGTGGCAACAGTACATGAACATCCCCTGGCCCGATCGGTTCGTCCCTTACTACGAACTATTTTCCTTTTAGCGGCGATTCAAGTGGTATTTCAAAGTGCCTTGATACTTTCGCTGGGAGCAGAGGTGCCCTTGGGGTGAATCCAGCATATTTAAAAAAAATTAAAATGTCGATTGGTAGGTCCCAGTGCTGCGCTGATTCTCTACTTGTTCATAGCAAAAAGCGCCTTAGTCAGTAAATTCATTCATGCTTTGCATCTTTTTTACGTTTCACCACCAACATTGTCAGAATGGCATCTCCTAATACGTATGGAGTGAAATATATTTTCACTCTAGAATAGGCTTACATGGTAGACCAATAGTTCTTAGACCTTACTCCCAAGGGGTTTCCACTGAGGAGCCTCCGCCCCTGGGAGGTGTTATGCACCGTTTAGCATTAGTTGTAGATTTTCAGTATTAGCGTAGTCTATAAAACGTTGTCTTTTCTTATTATTTAGAACCAATAATTCAATAAAACTTTTCTAATAATATAAAACGTAGTCTTTTCTTATTATTTAGAACCAATAATTCAATAAAACTTTTCTTGTAATAACCCCGGAAAAAGTACCTAATTGGATTAAACGGTATCGATCCGCGAGCATATACGTTACCATATACGTTATTCTTTGCTTCACGAGAAAAATGAAATCCAAGTACTACACGCAAGCATCCGACGCCGTATTCATGCATCGTATGAAACATAGCATATTGCCATGCTCCCCGAGCTGATTCCGCGAAATGCGTGTGAAATAGAGAAACAGTCGCAATTGGGGGGACATTAGCGGACTACTAAAATGGTGTGCTGATTGCAGCTTGTGCATGGAGATCTCAGCGTATGTCTCGGGGGCCGACGAGCGGGGACGACTGATCAGAAGGGCGCTGGCACGGTACGCCAATCTACTCTGCGCCCTAACCTTCCAGGTAGGGAGGGTACTGTAGGCTTCATTGGGGGAGTACGGTAGCTTGTTTGGTGGCAGAGCATCATGTAGAGAACAATGCGGGTTTGTTATCTGACTGCTTGAACAATTTCACGACTTTACTATCGTACTATTAGGATGAATGCGTTTTCTGTTTAGTGTACGTCTACCGTAATCAAACGTCGCTTTCCCACCATCGAGGACATGGTCAAGGCGGGACTGTTGACCGTGGAAGAGGAGGAGGAGATCAAACGGTGCCAGAACAACCAGGGAACTTGGTGAGTATTTAGGATCGGACTTAAGGTTACCTTACTCTCTTAGGGATACCGTAGTCACTAAGGGCTAAGGCTAAGGCTACCGTACCCTCTTAAGGTTTCTGCCCGCTCACTGGTTCTGCCAACTGGCCGTACAGGCTCGGAAGGAGGGACGAATTCATGACGATCTGCACCTCAAGTCGCTGGTTGATGTAGGTCAAACTAGAGTATAGTTTGGAATTTGGAGTTTGAACTTTGACTCTAGAAATTGGTGATGCGTTGAAATGCACCCGGAAGATGCGCTGCGATGTATCCCTTTCCTCTGGGGGAGAAGATAAAGGAAGGGAAAGAGAAGAGAAGAAAAGAGTAGAAAGGAGAAGAAGCTAACTTTCGTTTAGTGAAGGAGGGGGATGTGTGACATGGAGACATGGGGAGGGTAGAGGACGTGAGAAGGGGGTGGGGGGGGGGCAAGGGTGCGAAATGCGACGGAAATAAAGGGGTTGAAAGAGGGAGGAGAGAATTGGGGAGGGAGAGGGACAGCGGACTAAGAGGGGTAAGAGGGATGTGTTGTTTGCGAGCGAGAGAGAAGAGAGAGGGAAGGGAAGAGTTGTTTAGCTAGGATGGGGGTGATCTCTGGACCTGGACTGGATGGACCGGGCAGTGAGGGCTAGAGCTGTCGTAGTTACCGAAGCCTGAGATAGACATCTTAAGTGGGGGGTCAGTTTATCGAGATACTACCGATAATATACCGTTTGTAGGAACATTGAAAGAGTTAGCCTCTTAACAATAAGAATGATACATTGCGAACTGAAAGCTTATGCGTTCCTAATGAAAAAGGCTGCTTGATGGTGAAGTGGTCCTATTCTCGACGTTGCGTGCACTGCGCAGTACTTTTAGCTCACCGTGTACTCGCTTCGTCAACTACCTTATTGTTACTGGGTGCTGTCCCCAAGGTGCCTAGTTACCGTATCGAAATGTTGCCCGACAATGGGATAGATCTAGACCACCCGGATATCTGCTTTCATCTTTCGTTGCTTCCGAAATGTTTTGCTTCGGCGGTTTTGCGTGTTGCGTGGTGTAACGCAAAGACGCAAGACGCAACGAGGGAGAGGAAAGGGGATGGGTACGAGATGGGAACAGAAGCACCGAGAGAAGGCTCGAGAAGAGAAGGGATGAGAAGAGGGGGAGACTAGAAAAAGGAGGGAAAGTAGTGAAAAGAGAAGGGGAATAACAGGGAGTTTGTGCTTGTTTAGAGTGCTTATTGGAGGATGGTAGAGGCTAGCCGGGGACTAAGACACATGAGAGGAGAAGAGTTCAGAAGCACAGTAGCCAGAGTGGGGCTTTGATACCCGTAATATCGAAGATTTGGGCTTGTGAAGTGATTGAAAGAGCCCTTGCAGGACATGATGGAGTTTCGCGCGATGTGCGGGACGATTTGGAGTTATGACTGGATCAGCGTCCCGCTGGTCTACACGCAGGTATACGGTAGCTGAAGAATGCTATTTGATTATCAATATTTTTCATCATTATTCTTTTACTATCCTTTTCTTTTCATGCGTCTACTATGTTGTGCTTAAAGCGTGAGTTCTCCAGATAAAAGCGAATCAATTCTTTATTCTCTAATAATCCCCCCCCCAAATTGCTCTTCATCAGGTGGTCACGATCGCAGTGTATTCCTTCTTCTTCGCTTCGTTGTTTGGCCAGCAATTCCTGCTGGGAGTTGTGAGTTTGTCTTTAAATTATCAAATATGTCTCCAACGTAATCTAGTCAAATAACGTTTGACAGTATAAAATGAAGATTCAAAATATCTAATTCTGCAGGATTCGCCCCACGCGGGTCACTCGGTCGACTACTACTTTCCCTTCTTTACCGTATGCCAGTTCTGCTTCTACGTTGGGTGGCTCAAGGTTAGTGCTGGAGGTAGTTAACTGGCTTATGCTGATAGTCTGTCATGCCGTCTCGTGGTATGGAGAGCAGTATCATAAGGATGGTGTACAGTGCCCAGCTACCGTAACCCTCTTAGGTGGCCGAGTCGATGATCTGCCCTTTCGGAGAGGACGACGACGACTTTGAATTGAACTGTAAGTGGGAGAGTTTCGCAACCATTGTGTTATAGCTTGCGTGATAGCGCAAACATCACCCGAACTTCTTTTGAGAACTCAGAAAACTACCCAATTAGAGGATCATTTCCAGGGATTATCGATCGCAACGTCGAGGTCTCCTACATGCTCGTGGACGATCTTCATGGAAAGGTACGGTGTTACGGTATCCCTTCCTATCTTATGAGAGATTACTAAATAACTGCTGATATTTTTTTGTCTTTGCGTGCTAAAATGCATAACATTACTTGCCGAGAGTACCGTATACTAGTCTACTCTCACTACTCCTTACAATTAGCCACTATTTCGTTGACCGTTCAATCAGATTGCTAGCAATCTCCGGTGTATCTATTTCAGCATCCGATCCTGACTCGTGACATGTATTGGGGGAAGGATGAGTACAATCTTCCGTACAACAAGGCTACGCTCAACTACAAATCGGAGGCATTCCAGGGCTCCACGCAGGCTATGGAGTAATTCGCTCATATTATTTGGCATTAATTTACTTTTGCTTGCGTTTTAAACACAAAACAATTGGAAATAACGGATGGTAAATTATTTATTGTTATCTTTCAGTCTCTCCGAAATGGATACGGATTTCCTACCGGAAATGGAGGCTATCGTGGAGGATGAGGAGGACAAGTAAGGCACTCTTTTTTTGCAGTATACTTGTCATCAATAAGCATGGGGATACGGTCTTCAATGCTTGATAATGAAAAGTTAGGCTTACTGTAGCATAGGTCGTATGAGGGTTACTGTAGTGACGTAAGATGGAGGTGTACGGTAGCCGATTTTAGGATGGAACGAGGGGAGGGCGGACACGACAATGAAGATGACGATGCGAGGAGTGTGAGCACTGCCGATTCGT
This sequence comes from Micoletzkya japonica, assembly GCA_900490955.1. Lineage (NCBI taxonomy): Eukaryota > Metazoa > Nematoda > Chromadorea > Rhabditida > Diplogasteridae > Micoletzkya > Micoletzkya japonica. The sequence continues at coordinate 73,311 of LS907763.1, forward strand.
GAGTTATATTTATCGATTTTTATCTTGAAAGTGTTAGACTATTTCCCGCGTAGCAGAGCTTTTGTTGGAAAATATGAACACAATCACGATTTCGCTGCTCGACTATTCTGCTCTAATGCGTCGACTACTTCCATTCTTGTTACTACAATTAGTATTGTTTCGTTGGGCATACATGGGTTAGGATGGGTGCTTGCACCTGTGAATCATGGTGCAGACACTTGTAAGGATGGCTGCGTCTGGATTCTCTCTAATTTTGTAAGACAGAAAATGGTAGGACAACGCCATCCCATGTAATCTTTTGTACGGTATTATAGTATCTTTTAATCGTTTGCAGTGAGAGCAGTTGCGGGGATCAACGACGAAAGAGGAGGGGACGACTGGCGACGTTGTTGTTGGGAGCGAGTCGCACGGTTAGTCGGGCATCGAAGAGTAACGTCGTTGAAGCAGAGGATAAATACTCGTATTTGAAAATTGTTTTGCGGTTGGGGTAATTTCCTAACGGCGGTAGGGTGGGCATGTAAATCGAGAGTTTAGAACAGCGGTGTGGGTGATTTTGCGGTGCGGTATGGGTCATTTCATAGTAAAAGACGGTTTGCGGGCGGGAGGGTTCTCACCATGAAAAATATAATAAAATACAGTATTTTTCCTCTGCATTGAAACTCAAAGTGCCTTGATTCTTCGACGTGGGAAAAGGGTTAAAAGCGTTTTTTGATTCACAATCGTAAGCTCAACGTCCAGTATAATTTGGCATAAAACTCAGTTTCACAGCCAAAGTGCCTTGTGGTTACGTCAGATTTGACGAGTTCCCGGTCGATTTACGTTTCAACTCTTCATTTTATGGTTTGAATTTGCGAGGAAGCGCTTCGTGACTAACTGTTTTGTTTTAAAGTGTAAGTTTAAAATCGTAATTTATCGGCAGCTGTTCGCTAGGTACCGTAACCCCTCGTATTCAGACTCTCTTCTCCAAGTCAAGCAGCAAGAGGAACATGGCTGACCGCCAGCATAGTGTGAGTTTGCCTTTTTCTTCGGATTACGGTAGCTCATAGATATATCGATTGACTACTGCAGGACTCGGTCCCCTGCTCTCGTAACACCCGTTCCCGCGACACGAGCGTGCTCAACCTGGATGCGGTATGGACCTTTTGTAGTTTGATGTCTGGATTCGTAGAGTGTACTTTGATCTTTGATCTTTGAACTACACTTATAGAGTTCGGTTGCGGACGTGCGCTCGGAAACGCCGCTTCTGGCAGCTTCGATGTCCCCGCAACTGGTGAGTAGCTACCGTATCCCGTTACCGTATTTTATAATGCACTAACCTTTTTTCCGTGTCAATACCTAGTTAGCCCACCCTCCTCCCTCCCCTCCCCTGACTACAGTAACCCTTTGCAGTCGCACGTCCCCGAGGAAAGCAGTGACCTGGACTCGACCGGCCAACGGACTCTCACGAAGAAAGACGGTACGGTGGTCGGGTGGTGGAGGGGATACGGTAGCCGGAACGAGGAGGGGGGGGGGGAGTGTATGTATTGGCTTTATATTCAATCGGTAATAGTGGAGCAAATCAAGGCTAGTATGAATAACTATACTGTAAGTAATATGCAAGTATGCAATCAAGTAAACGTAAATAAATCCGAACTTAAGGCCAACAACTGATGGCGCGCATTCGACTGGCCACTGCTCCGAGCGAGCCAACGGTGGAGACCTCGGAGGAGGACGTGAGGCAGGCGGGGTCCGATTCCAGCACGACCCCTCTCTTTCCGAGGAGGGAGGTGGCCTAGGATGAGAGGGCGACCAATACGGTTGGCCCGCTACCGTACTCTCCCGACGATACGGTAGGACAGATTGGAAGACGTCGTCCAAGCATGTGAAGGTACCACCAGCCAGTTTTAGTGTGAACCGTAATCTCTGTGCCATCGTTTTGTAGCATCATAGTTTATTTGCGATATTTTGCCGTAGTTTTTCAGTGGCGGTTTGCTAATTAGCTTTGTATAATACTAACTTACCCTTTCTTGTGAGCTAACTTATTTATTGCACTTGCCCTATTCTCCAAAGAGATATGTGCCCATTCATTCGTTTAGGTTGTAGTTTGATGTCATGTCGCGTAGTTTGAGCCCATTGATTCCATTCCCGATGATTCTTCCCTCTGCTTGGGAGACGGTGCAGAGTGCACCAAGTGATAACCGCGAACTGATTCGCATGGCATGATTTCCCTGCGCGTTGACCCTCTTTTGATACTCTCCCTGAAACCTATTCAAGCCGGGTTTGGAAATCCCGCCACGTAGTCGGTCAATGTTTCCTCTACAAATGTGTAGCTTCTTAGCACCGTCGACAACTTTTGTATGCTTATGCCCTAGCAGGCGATAGCCATAACACCCGCCGTCTTACGTCTTGTAATACCCGTTCCATTATCTGTCCCGATGATCTCAATTGGCTACCCAACTCGATTCGAGTAGCTCCCCTTCCATAGACACAACCCTAACTGCTGCCTCATGACTTTCCATTGTGGATCCCTTCGCCCACTGTCGCCTAGTTTACTCCATTTTGTAATTTCAACTTGTTTAAATTCGAAAAGCGCAACATCTGTTGCATTTTCCTTTTCAATGTTCTGCTCTAGCCGACAATGGGTGGACCATTTTACATTTCCCTCCGCTGTGCTTGTATTACAACCGTCCGGGTACGCACCTGTCATCACTTTTATGTGCATTTCCATTCCCTGTTCGCTAACCTCGACCTTTCTCTAAAATTCTTGTAGAAGAGTATGAATGTGCTGAATCGCATGTAGCGTCAGATTCTCTCGGCCGTGGTTATTGCTGAGTTGATTATACCGATTCCTCTGATCACCACCTCCGCAAGCTTATGCGGTAGCGCAACGTTCTGCTGCGTAGAATAGATTCGTATGCAAAGTAAGAGAGTGGAGGCGAGAGAGCACGTAGAGGCATACGCAATTTCGGAACGCGGACTGGTGAAACGTCATGCGTTAGTCTCTCATACCCGGTTATGCTCTACGACGAGTACGGTAGTGTTGGTGGGTTGTTGTATACTGTATACAGTATACAGCAACCTTGGACAGAAATATTTCGACATATTAACGCCTTTCGCACGACGTTTTACCAGTCCGTGTTCCGAAATTCCGAATGTCTCTGCGTCTCTCTAATTTCCATGCTCTCTCGCCTACACTCTCTTAATTTGAATACGACTCTATTCTACGCAGCAGGACCGTAGTGCTTTCATATCACCTCGCCCGGTGTTGCAAAATATTACTGGACCATAGATCTTGGAGATGGTCATTCGATGTGTGCTTGGAGACAATCGGACGATTGATTAGGTGGCGTGAGGGGAAGGAGGAAGAGTCGACGAGAGAGTCGGAGACGCAGAGACGACCAATGAGGAGGGGCTGATCAGTGGCATACACTTTGCAAGTGTTGCGATACCCGCGCTTTTGTCAGCCTTTACTGGTACCGGTAGGCCCGGCATATAGGCAGCCGGAAGCCGGCCGTCTAAAAGCCGGAAGTGTACGTAATTCCCGGCTCAGTCCGTGCTCTTTCAAGACGCAACCACGGGCGCAGGAGCGGTAGCGGTTGAGCGGGCGCGGCGCACCGGACAGCGGTCGCGCTACGAAAGTCTGTCCTTCGTGGAAAGGTTTGGAGCCGGACCGGGGATTAGACACCAATACGCGACCGCCTAATCCACGGCCCGGCCTCGGCTTGTCCTTGACACATCCCCCCGAAGAAGATGGGCTGTGTTTCACGCAGGTTGTATAACAGTCGTTCTTGTTATATTTCCGGTGGTGTTGCTTTAAAAAAATCACACAACCAATAGGAATGTACTGTCGGCGGCGCTCTTTGCAGTGTGATCTTGTGACCTGGGGGAGCAATCCAGCTAACTAGCAATTGTCTCTGCGTCTCTAACTCTCGTCCACTCTCTCCTCTTTGCACACTCTCTCGTCGTCCGTCTATCTTACCTCTTCCTTCGTTCAGGTCCATGGTCAGTGCAGGCGACGCGTACCTCATCGGGTACAATGCTGCCCAAGTGGCTGGGTGGGTGGTTTAGCTTGAATCATAATCATAGTTTTAAATTATCACTGCAAGTGTGCATCAGCAAGTAATGGCGAGAGAGCGGAAAAACGCGACAGAAGAAAAAGATTATTGCTCACGAAATGAGGCTCACAAGTTCGTATTGTAGTAGCTGAACAGATATCGCCGTTTAGCAGTAAAGTTACGTAATTAGTAATTTAAATTACACACCTAACTGTAAATAATCCTCGCAGATGGTCGGTAGTCCTTGTGAAGACGGTTCTCTCGCTGGCTGCGGGTCACTCCTTCGCCGAGACCTACTCTACGGTTGAACTGTGGCTGGACATCTTCCAGACTGCCGCCATTCTCGAGGTATCCTGTAGGGTTTGAAAAGCAAACAGTTGAATCGTATTAGCAGACCGAGAGGTTGATGTGTAGTATGAAAGAACGAAGAGACGCAGACATAGATCAAATAGTAACGTCGTTGAATTTTATAAAGTGCCTTGATTCTTCATGCGGAAAGAGATAAAAGTGGCTTGACTCGCACTTAAAAGCTCAAAATCCAGCATATTTTTTGCATAAACTGATGAATTTTGCGGCCAACGTACCTTGATTGTCCAAATTTTCATGATGAAAAGTGCTTTGGTTACGTCGGATCCGAAGTGCTATTTGATCTATGGACGCAGACGATAAATAGGCAAAGCGTGCCTGGTTTCCAACCTCTAGTTGCGCTAATACTGTGGCAAAACTGCTTTAAAGGGGAGTTATCGCCAAATATAGGCGTAGTGGTGTATGCGGCATTTGCTGGAATTTGGAGAAAGCATGATGTTGGTTGCAGTTGTCTCAGCCCAGGTGTTTTGCGTTTCAGCAGCCTAATATTAGTTTCGGGGTTTTGGCGATTTCCACAGTTTCGAGCGGCTAATTGTAAGGGAAAAGGTCCTCCATCCTCCCGTTAAAGGGTACCTAAAGTGTCAGAAAATCTTTATTTTGAGCTTGATCTATAGCTACTCCCGCCGCGAAAATTTGCAGCGTAGTAGGAAAGGAAGCGCCGTACATGTTATTGACTGGTGTGAGGGAGATCAAATGAGGCAATGCCACTGGGCAAAGAAGGCCCTTCCTCTACCCTCCCGCGAGAGAGACTCACCCCCTCACTCCCGAGGGAGGATGACTCAATCTCTTGAATTTCACGTACTTTCAACTTGTTTTCTTGCATTTCCATGTTTGTAATCTGTCTTTATCAATGTTGCCATACATTTCAGGGGCAAAAGAATCGCATAATCGATGATCGCAACAGTTCGAAGTGCGATGAACGAGAAGGGAAGATATGGATGAGATGAAGAATGAAAGAGCAGCCCCGTCGCTCCCTTCTCCTTGGGTATTGCAAGGTTCATTCTTTTCTCTTTCCTATCTTCTATTTTTTACTTGTTTCACTTTTGTAGTGAGTGCGTTGCCACAGGTTTCTTTTACGTCCAGTTTCTTAAGAACAGTATTTTGGTATATTAGCGGTAACGTGTTCACTACGTTCCTTGATAATAGAGCACCAATATCTGAGCGTTCATAATAACTAGCAAAAAGTTCAATTTATGAAAGGGAGCAGCAGGTTCAGTTCTGTCAGTTCCCATCCGTTGTCACTGAACCTTTCCATTGCATAACTTCATTCCAACTTTCGTTCCTCAAATATTGCTGCTCATTTTCACAGTTCTAGAACAGTATTACGTCGGTCATTATGTCTATTTTTCCTTCGTTGAGCCTTTCTCTTCACAACTTTTAGCAAATTACAATTATTCATAAATGTTTATTACAACTGTCGTTGAAAACACATGAAAAATCTTCATGATGATGAGCGAGTGTAGGTGTACAGCACAAACCTGAAATTTTGAATGGTCGATTGTTGCATTTGAAAATAAAACTGTACGGTGGAATGAAGCCTTGATGGGAGCAGGCAAGAAAGTCGAGCACCGGGTGAATAAAAAGGGAAGATCGGTAGTAGATGAACGAGATTGTCGTGGAGATTTGAAGTAGACGAAGTACTCTGTGAACTCAATGAGAAAATGTTGCAAAATGTTCGTTTTTACCGTTGTTTGTGTGCCGCCGAAGATTAAAGGCGACGACCATGAGAGCTCTGAATAGTGGACAATACTGTGAGTACAAGAAAAAAGACATGATACGGAATAACGACAACATAGTGAAAAGGGAAGATGAGAAATGAGGAGATCAGTGTGATGCTCGCCAAGGGGGGAAGAGGGTGCGAAGGAGACGTCCGTCTCTCGCTTGATCAATACCAGCCCTATTCCCAAGTACCGTGCGCAAAATAGGTCAGATACATGATCTGGAAGAAGCGTTATCCAAAATATTGAGCAAAATACGAAATTTTGAACGCTCATATTTTGTATTTGTGATCTACGCTACCATAGGGACCGATCGACGTATAGATCTGTGACACTTTAGGTACCCTTTAAGATTATCCACTCCGCCGTGGGTCTCGTGCGATCGCCAATCGCCACTACCGTAATCCAGGTGCCGATTAGGCTATTCGAGTTCTTCTTTCTAGATCTTTTTAGCTACGATTCATCTCATTGATCATGCGTGGGCAGGTAACCCCAAAAATGTTAAAAAAAGGGGGGGGGTACCATCCCAAAAGAGGGGCTACCAGTCACGTAAAACCGGCTTTCTACTTTCCCATAACCATACCCAAAAACTTTGACCGTTAAAGTCAGAACAGAGCTGAAAAGTTGCTTCTTTCCCCGTTCGCTTACCTATAAATGATTCGGAAGCTCCCCTCTTGAGGTCTACTCCCGTGTTGCTGTTCTGTGGTTGGTGCTGCACCAAGTGCCGGAGGTAAGGGCGGGTTACGCTATTTAAATTATTGAAAATTTCGAGGATCTTACAGCGTTAGAGCGTACAAGCAGAACTAGACACATTTCTATTTATCTTTTCGTTGCAAAAGGGCGCAAACGATTACTAACGATGTACGGCAGATTACGGTACGTTGCTCATGGAGTATTACGGTTTCAAATTGAGTTCTTTGTTTTGAAAGATCAAAGGTCAAACTTTCAGTCTCGCGAATCGATCGGAGTTCCGATGCTGCTCATTGCGTGGTCCATTACGGAGGTCAGCTTTTCCCTCTTCTTCGTCACTGCTATGAATATGCAGATTTTTCGTGCTCAGAGAAATTCATCCGTCAAATATTATATATAAATAACTTTTCCCCTACACCAGTGACCGGCCTTTTGGTCAGGGATTCCCTAGAAAAGAACCGATAAGGAATTGTGTACAGCAGATTGTGGGCGATTATGCGAATTGACTGACGTGTTGCCTTGTCGTTTTGTATTTTCGAAGGATCGCGATAAGAATGCGTATCTTAGACAGTGAATAGAGTATAGCCACATAGGAGGAGTTGTTGATTAGAAATCGAGAGAGTAAGCGAGGAAGCGTTTGGTTGGGGTGTATTTGCTCTGAGCGGGAAGGGAAATGAACAACTTGAATTGTGATGTGATGGGCTACTATTTTTTTTGTAACTCTTTTAGTAGTAAGGTTTAGAAAAGAAAGAAAGGTGCACGTTTCATTATTTAGCGTACTGAAGTTGATGAGACTGACATTACAATCGTATATGACTAAATGTGCCAATAATGCTCTCATATGGCTAGTGTTTTGTATTACGATAAGAACTCTCCGAACCTTATAATATCATTTAGATGATGATGGATTGCAGGTCATTCGGTATTCTTACTACGCACTCAACATCCTCAGTGCTGTACCGTACTTCCTAACATGGCTCAGGTACCGTAATTATAATATAAAGTTAATAATACCAGTGATCTGATTAAATCTCACAATAATTGACCAAATCTCATAAAAAACGGTTTGTTTATAGGTGCATAGAAGAAACAAAGGAATATTGAACACTGAACTCGTCTGGTTTTATGCACGTTTGAAAAATAACCTGAAAACTGTAGCTGTCCACACTCCGCAGTGCTATTTCCGCACGGAAGAGATTTCCACAATCATAAATAGTTGTACCAAATATTGTAATATTGGTAGTGCTCTAGGTACACACTCTTCATCATACTGTATCCTCTTGGTGCGGGAGGGGAACTCTTCGTTGTATTTGCCAGTCTCGACTATGTTTACAAGGTTAGTTCAGTTTGTGATTTTAGATTATACTTCGTTGAATTGTGAATCACCGTTCATGTCTGATACCGTAACCTGAGTTTACCATAATTTTTCAGCATCAACTCTTCTCCATTTCCATGCCGAACCCAGCCAACATGAGCTTCTCCTTCTACTGGTATCTCGTTCTCTTCATGCTCACCTACATTCCCGGTTGGTCGCAGCGTCCAAATAAGCGTTTTTTCGTCTTTTGTTTACTTCAGAATGACCATTTTCAACATGTAGTTGAATTGTGAGTGGACTAGCAATGAGAATAGGATCAATCTGTTTTCCAGGTTTCCCCAAGATGTACTTCTACATGTTCGCCCAGCGACGAAAGATCATTGGAGTCGACGCGAAGAAAAAGGCGAAATGAACAGTTTTCCGCGAATTTCGTTTATTCAAACTACCTTATTCCATGCGTTTTGCCTGCCATTAGCATCTGTGATTTGTTTTAGATAGTCATTGATTATTAGATGTTTTAAATGTATGTGATTGAACCTCACAAGATGTCAGAATGGGTGAGCATTTTGAGTAACCTCTTCATTTTCACTTTTACGATCTAAAAAAATGCTCCGGCACGGGCTTTTTACCTACTTACGCTAAGTGTATTACTGTAGAAACGGTTGTAGTAGACAGTATATAAAATATACATATCTTTTCAATCTTCGATTTTCACAATATTATAATTTTTAACAGCTTGACTTCAACTCTCTGAGGATGTTGAATTATGACCAAAAGTTGTCTTCCACTTCACAGAACTTCCGCTCTTTCAGTCCTTTGGTTCTTCGTAAAAGAGCTCCACTTCTTTGTCCTCCCTTTACCCTAAGGTTACTAAGGCCCAAGAATGTTCTTAGAATAATCACGTCATGCTTGGACCTCTTCTTACTATCCTGCCAATACCTTACAATAATGCTATGCTTAGTGCAATAACCCAAAGTGTCGCTTAATCCCCCCCCCCCCTCACCCATCCCT
>LS911562.1:20185-32820 GCA_900490955.1 Micoletzkya japonica
CGCTCCGTCAGTCTACATTTTCCCAATAGCGACTGTCCCTGCGTCTCTCGCATTTCCATGCTCTCTTGCCGTCACTCTCCTAATTTGCATACATCCTATGCAGGCGAACATTGTGGCGCTGAGGCACTAGAACATGTCAGAACGCGAAAGACGGGACTGAACAGTTCCGCACAAGGTTACAGGGGGACACGTTCAGTCAGTAAACGCCGTTGCTATACTTCGTCTGTCCTCTCTTCACACCGCTCGTCGGAAACAGGAATTACAACAACTTACGCATTTTTTTTCTCACAAATAAAAAAATCAAAGTATCCGCTTGACCAACGATTATATAGACATCTTGAAACATAGCGAAAGCTTTAGCTAACGTGTACGGGACCCAATGGTCACTACAGCTCAAACTTCTCCAAGTAGAAATGCGAAGTTATTGGTCAAGTAATGAAAGTATCTATCGCTAGCATTACCAAATGGACGCAATATTAAGACGATGGGGGTTGTATAGCAAGTAGCTCCAGTCCTAGCGAGTTTATGGGCCGGAATATTGCATGGTGAAGCTAGGTTCCCCTTCCGCCAAATATGTAGCTTGGAAGGAGATGTTTCATGGGTCTGCCTGAGGAAAACCAGGCTGAGAGATATTAAAATGTGGCAAGCTTTGGAATACTTGCAAGGGTTGGGAGGCGGTCTCTCGTAGCACAAAATGCTCTAGACTTATCGCTCGGAGATTTGGATAAGATTCGGGGAACTAGAACGGAGGTTCTTAGCGGGAAATGGAGGCGGCTGCTCCGAGTGAGCTCTGCCGAGTTAGATAGGTATTGTATTGTAATGCGTTCTTTTGGAAATACACCTGGAATATGCGGCTGAGGTCAAGAAGTACCCATTTTTGAAAGCTATAAAGGCAGCTTTTCTACAGTTTTCAGGTAAAGCACAAATCGAAAGATCGTCGAGTGGCAGATCTCTTATCCTCGGTGCCATTTCCACATCTAGAGTAGAAGCCAATCGACCTTCCGGGGCGATAAGATTAGTGCATACTGGGAATCGCTTGCAGTTGAGAGTATGCTCCGGGTTACTAAATAGTTGCAGGGGTACGGTAGTACCGCTGAACAGCATTTAGTCGTGGGAATTCGTGAAACTATGGCCTAGTTCGATAACGAAAACGGGGAAATTCAGCTAGTAGAGAATGAATGTTGCTGAAAGAAAGCGGAGGAAAGCTTGGCGGAATGTGCAGAATATACAAAGACTTAGGAGGGGGACCGACACCATACATCCTGCAGGAGGGCAGAGAATAGTGAAAGAGATGAATCTGAGCGGGAGAAATGGTCCGAAGAACGAGCATGTTTAGATAGGGCAACTGCAGAGGAGCTCTGAGGCACGTACCAGGCCAGAACACAGAATGAGAACGATTGGGAACCAAGAAGAGAGATATGTTTCAGGCACACTATATAATAAAATCTCGAATGTCCGAGATCGTTGCTTCGAAAACTTGCGTTGAGTGTAGAAATAATATCACCGTAGAGCAAAGTTAGTAGGAATTCTGAGGACGTTCGCCAGCAAAAACGAACACTCTTCGGCCTATTCTCTATTCGGACGTTTTTGCACCCGTGCGCAAACGATGCTTCCGCGCACTGGAGATATAGATAGAGCAATGAGGCGATGTTCAGTCATGCTAAATGGTGGTCGTTTAGTTTCTTCGCTCAATCGTCCCTCTCCCTCCCTCTTCCCTCATAAGACTAACAATGAAGCATTAGCAGTGAACAATCGCTTGGAGATGAAGAGGGTCCTCTTCGTCTTTTCTACTGCACCCCATGTCGAATGTTGACCGAACAATTAAATACGAGAGTTTGCGGGTAGGATATTTGAATAAGAGAATGCACTATGGACGGCAGATCAGAGAACCACGAAACTTGGGTAGATTTTTCGAGCACAAAGATGAAAAAGACGCGGCTTTCCGATTCTACTTCAAGCAATAAGAAGCATAAAAGCCTGCCCAACCTTCGGGCAAATTAAGTGAACTCTGTGGGCCTACTAGTAGACACTCCTCTTCATGGACGGGGCCGCGTCTATGAAAGACCTGCAAATACGCTCAGCACACCTCTCAAGAGACTCGAGACTCGCCTCGTAGGGCGTAAATTGTCGGCCAAGACCAAAGAAAGAAAGAAAAAAGCACAGGGTCGCAGGCAGCTCCGCGAATCGAAAGATTGCCCCTAGGCGAATGTTCACCCCCGCGGACCTCCCGGGCTATTATTTACGCATGTTTTCCAGCGATTTGAGCGAACCCCTCAAAACCAGAAGATGAAGTTTAGTGCTGAATTGCGGGCGATAACGAATTTAGGTCGGCAGAGTTGTGAATTAGCTGTGGACAAAGGTAGTTCGAAGGCAGACAAGACAGAAATATTGTGACCGTATTGCTAAAACGTCCCTAAAATTACTAGCTGCCTGCTCTAGATAATAAATTCATTGTTAGCCCATCTGTTTTTTTCCTGCACTGAGCGAAAATATACCTGGTAATATTTCGCCGGCAAGTTATACCTTGCATAAATTGGACACCTCGCAGCTATATACCAAAATGTTGGTATAATTTGGAGGGTATTGGGGACTATACCAACATGCTGGTATATTTTCATGACCTTGAGTTAGGTATATTTTCGGGGACGCGAGAGCGAGGGACTCCTGCAAAGAATGTTCGCGTACTGTATCTCTTTGTCAAGTTGACATGAGGTCCGCGTCCTCACACCATTTCCGTCCTGCTCTCGTCTTCACTTGTTGTGTATTATGCTTGTTTAGTATTAGTTTTGTTTTAATTTCAGAGCTAACTCAGTATCGCGATGGATGTATATCATGCGAAAACTATTCTTTCCAAGCAGCGACTGTTCAGTTATATAGGAGTTGGCTGGTATGACCGAAATGCGAGGAACGATACAAGGTGAACACAATTCTTTTTCAGAATTATATTTTACGATGTTGCAGTTATCTCTATTGCACAGGAAATGTATGAACGCTATTGGTTATCACATGTGCTGGAGAATNCGCTCCGTCAGTCTACATTTTCCCAATAGCGACTGTCCCTGCGTCTCTCGCATTTCCATGCTCTCTTGCCGTCACTCTCCTAATTTGCATACATCCTATGCAGGCGAACATTGTGGCGCTGAGGCACTAGAACATGTCAGAACGCGAAAGACGGGACTGAACAGTTCCGCACAAGGTTACAGGGGGACACGTTCAGTCATGACTGCAGCAAACGCCGTTCCTATACTTAGTCTGTTCTCTCTTCACACCGCTCGTCGGAAACAGGAATTACAACAACTTACGCATTTTTTTTCTCCCAAATAAAAAAATCAAAGTATCCGCTTGACCAACGATTATATAGACATCTTGAAACATAGCGAAAGCTTTAGCTAACGTGTACGGGACCCAATGGTCACTACAGCTCAAACTTCTCCAAGTAGAAATGCGAAGTTATTGGTCAAGTAATGAAAGTATCTATCGCTAGCATTACCAAATGGACGCAATATTAAGACGATGGGGGTCGTATAGCAAGTAGCTCCAGTCCTAGCGAGTTTATGGGCCGGAATATTGCATGGTGAAGCTAGGTTCCCCTTCCGCCAAATATGCAGCTTGGAAGGAGATGTTTCATGGGTCTGCCTGAGGAAAACCAGGCTGAGGGATATTAAAATGTGACAAGATTTGGAATACTTGCAAGGGTTGGGAGGCGGTCTCTCGTAGCATAAATTGCTCTAGACTTATCGCTCGGAGATTTGGATAAGATTCGGGGAACTAGAACGGAGGTTCTTACAATTAGCGGGAAATGGAGGCGGCTGCTCCGAGTTAGCTCTACCGACTTAGATAGGTATTGTATTGTATTGTAATGCGTTCTTTTGGAAATACATCTGGAATATGCGGCTGAGGTCAAGAAGTACCCATTTTTGAAAGCTATAAAGGCAGCTTTTCTACAGTTTTCAGGTAAGGCACATATCGAAAGATCGTCGACTGGCAGATCTCTTATCCTCGGTGCCATTTCCACATCTAGAGTAGAAGCCAATCGACCTTCCGGGGCGATAAGATTAGTGCATACTGGGAATCGCTTGCACTTGAGAGGTTATGAATATGCTCCGGGTAACTATATAGTTGCAGGGGTACGGTAGTACCGCTGAACAGCATTTAGTCGTGGGAATTCGTGAAACTATAGCCTAGTTCGATAACGAAAACGGGGAAATTCAGCTAGTAGAGAATGAATGTTGCTGAAAGAAAGCGGAGGAAAGCGAAGAAAGGATTGGCGGAATGTGCAGAATATACAAAGACTTAAGAGGGGGACCGACACCATACATCCTGCAGGAGGGCAGAGAATAGTGAAAGAGATGAATCTGAGGGGGAGAAATGGTCCGAAGAACGAGCATGTTTAGATAGGGCAACTGCAGAGGAGCTCTGAGGCACGTACCAGGCCAGAACACAGAATGAGAACGATTGGAAACCAAGAAGAGAGATATGTTTCAGGCACACTATATAAAAAAATCTCGAATGCCAGAGCTCGTTGCTTCGAAAACTTGCGTTGAGTGTAGAAATAATATCAACCATAGAGCAAAGTTAGTAGGAATTCTGAGGACGTTCGCCAGCAAAAACGAACACTCTTCGGCCTATTCTCTATTCGGACGTTTTTGCACGCGTGCGCAAACGATGCTTCCGCGCACTGGAGATATAGATAGAGCAATGAGGCGATGTTCAGTCATGCTAAATGGTGGTCGTTTAGTTTCTTCGCTCAATCGTCCCTCTCCCTCCCTCTTCCCTCATAAGACTAACAATGAAGCATTAGCAGTGAACAATCGCTTGGAGATGAAGAGGGTCCTCTTCATCTTTTCTACTGGACCCCATGTCGAATGTTGACCGAACAATTAAATACGAGAGTTTGCGGGTAGGATATTTGAATAAGAGAATGCACTATGGACGGCAGATCAGAGAACCACGAAACTTGGGTAGATTTTTTGAGCACAAGGATGAAAAAGACGCGGCTTTCCGATTCTACTTCAAGCAATAAGAAGCATAAAAGCCTGCCCAACCTTCGGGCAAATGCTTAAGTGAACTCTGCGGGCCTACTAGTAGACACTCCTCTTTATGGACGGGGCCGCGTCTATGAAAGACCTGAAAATACGCTCAGCACACCTCTCAAGAGACTCGAGACTCGCCTCGTAGGGCGTAGATTGTCGGCCAAGACCAAAGAAAGAAAGAAAAAAGCACAGGGTCGCAGGCAGCTCCGCGAATCGAAAGATTGCCCCTAGGCGAATGTTGACCCCCGCGGACCTCCCGGACTATTACTTATCTACGCATGTTTTCCCGCGATTTGAGCAAACCCCTCAAAACCAGAAGATGAAGTTTGGTGCTGAATTGCGGGCGATAACGAATTTAGGTCGGCAGAGTTGCGAGTTAGCTGTAGACAAAGGTAGTTCGAAGGCAGACAAGACAGAAATATTGTGACCGTATTGCTAAAACGTCCCTAAAATTACTAGCTGCCTGCTCTAGATAATAAATTCATTGTTAGCCCATCTGTTTTTTTTCTGACAATCTTTGCGGAAGCTCCAAAGGTTCTCAGACAAAGACCTGTTTGTTAGCCTCTCCCCTAGGAGCCCTTTTCATTCTCTTTCGCCCCTCAGGCATTATCCATTCCCCCCGAAGGAACAGTCTTCGTTATGCAACAGAATAAGAGGGAAGGAGAAGGGGGAAGGACAAGGAGAAAGGTGAAAGATGGTCATAGACCATGCATTGGCGTTCGTGATAAAAGATCGGAGAAGGAAAGGTCGCGAAATAGCGATCTTTGATCTTTACAGTTACGTTTTCTCCTTGTCACTTTGGTCAAGAATGAAGTTGACGACTGGTATCTATTTAATAGCCTTCACAGTATAAATCGGTACACGTAGGTATTAATGATGGAAAGTTGCGCCAGTAAGCTCAATCAGAGCGAACGTGCATGTCATTATATCTAGATCAAGTTTTATGT
The DNA here is from genome assembly GCA_900490955.1 of Micoletzkya japonica. Taxonomy (NCBI): domain Eukaryota; kingdom Metazoa; phylum Nematoda; class Chromadorea; order Rhabditida; family Diplogasteridae; genus Micoletzkya; species Micoletzkya japonica. Next base: position 26,166 of record LS911562.1, read on the forward strand.
GGAACGAAAAGTAAGGCATATAAAAGACGGTGAATATCTAACTGAGCGTAAGGCAATCTGGTGCCGTTCTGCGGTCCGGATGCAGAGAACCGCGAGACTGGGAAGTTGCTTGTTAGTTGGAATGCGGGAGTGGGCGAGGCAAAGGTTGTACGACTAATATGAGATATGTTTCACGCATCTTATATAGCCCCTGTTTCTAATCTGTAGATAAAAAAAGAAATATCGCGCTAACTCGACAGTGAATTGGACGTAAACATTTTGGCCATATAACGATGTTCTAGTTGAAGGTTCTTCAAAAAAAAGGGAAAAGCAGTTCCGGCTTCTAATTCCCGGAACTGTCCGCAGCGTATTTCCCGGCTCTCCCAAGTGATCTTCTTCACATGCGTTCGATCGCGTGTTCGCCCCCCCCCCCCCCAACAGACGGGCCGAAAGACCAAACACTCTGCCAAGTGGACCTAGTACTTCTTTGTGCTTGGAGAGGGGCTTCCGATTCTACGTCGAGAGTATAGAGAGAAGAGGTAAAGGGGGGAGAGATAGGGTGGGAGAGGGCAAGAGGTAAAAGGGCTCCCGGATGCAGACACTCTAATAGTTCACAATTGCGAGATCATGCAAACCGACGAGCCCCGTCGGCTTTGAGAGTGCATGCGAATTTGTGATGGAGAAGAGACAATGAATAAGAAAGAAGTGGTGCGATTCAGAGGAGGCAAATGAGAGCATACGATTAGCGCTTTCAAGCTGTACAGAAAATCGTTGGTTTTGGATATCAAGAAATGGGTAAAACATGTTCATCAAAAAGACGCGAACCCTGTGCTGTGATTAACATGCGTAGACGATGAAAGGTCACGGGTTTCGCAGGATTTGATGTGACCTTCACAAACAAAAAAATCTGTGGATTATTGTTAAAGGGACATGGAAGCGACAAACTTTTTGAAACCGATTATGGCGATACTTGTAAAATATGTTTCTTAGACGATAATAAGGATAATAGCGTTTGAAAAATATTTTTAAAAAATTTCTGGAGCGAGAAATATTTATATGTTCCGGGAATACCTCGATGCCATTTGACTCGTTACTATGCGCTAAACGCCGTAAGACTGCGCCTTGGCTGGGAAACCATTTTTAGGATATCTCGCGAAGTAGAAATTTTTGTGCACTCTGGTTTTGGTTTTTTAAATTATTTAGGCGATCAACTTTCATATGAAAGCCAATCTTTTTTGGCTTCCATGTCCCTTTAACCGCTATATTTTCGCAATTCGTTACTTATTCTTGAAGGTCAAAGGGTCCAAACTTCATAAAGCAACTCCGCCAAAAAGCGTTTGCATTTTGCTAAAGTTCGTTGACATGAAATGTTCTCAGCTAAAGAAACATTGGCCAGGCGTAAACATGGCTTTTGAGAGGCGAAACACAGTTTCTTTCTTGTTCGCTATGGATCAAGCGCCTGAGATTTGCACGTATGTGAAGAGCATTAAAGGGACATGGAAGCCAAAAAAGATTGGCTTTCATATGAAAGTTTATCGCCTAAATAATATAAAAACCAAACTAAGAGTGCACAAAAATGTCTACTTCGCGAGATATCCTAAAAATCGTTTCCCAGCCAAGGCGCAGTCTTACTGCGTTTAGCGCATAGTAACGAGGCAAATGGCAGCGAGCTATTCCCGGAACAAATAAATATTTCTCGCTCCAGAGATTTTAAAAAATATTTTTCAAAGGCTATAAGTTTATTATCGTCTAAGAAACATATTTTACAAGTATAACCATACTAGATTTCAAAAAAGTTCTCGATTCCATGTCCCTTTAAGCTCATTTCTATAATACTTACCACTAACTTACCTGACGACCTCATCGATAACTTTCCGTGGTAGAACAAATTTTTGTTAGTGACACGGGATCTGAAATCAGAATGAGACGGTCTTGCTGTGCACCCATGCTGATATCGTTATTACCACTTTATTACTGTGAAAGGGAAAAGCTAATGCTGTAGCATATTACGACGATTAACCGGTAGTGAGACGTTTTTGCTAAGGGACTTGGAATGATGAGGCAAGTTGTACATAGAGGCTTGAGTGGGGAAGCTTCGATTTCAGGCTACACCGAACGGAGTCACAATCAAAGGAACTACAGGATAAGTAGGAGATCACGAATCGGGCTAACAAGCTCATAGCAAGGCAAAGATGCGACGAATAGATTAATGAAACACACGAGTTGAAAGAGCCCACCCGTACAATATCTATGCCGCAAATGCTCTGTCAACAGCAATATTATAGAAATACAAAAAGGGCGTGGTTGGAAGAGCATTTCGGCATTCTTTATGGTAAGCTCATTAGGTAAAGCTTCAAAAATCGGCTACCCGCATTTCGTGAAACAATTTTAGAGCATTCCCTGATAGTCGATCGTGACTAGTTTTGGTAGGCACATCATAGCTTGGTTGGTCGTCCAGAAGACTTGGTCACAAATAAAGCGTTTTCATGATTTTCAGGTGTCCTTCGCTCGAAATCAAGCATTCGATAATTATTATCAAAGCGATTAATCATTGTTTGGTGCGGCGAAGGCAACCCTCACATTAAACAAGCGTTATCGATGCCTAGAAAGAACGCGGTGTCGAGCAATGAGAAAGCAAGTATAGTCGGATGAAATGATACGTGCCAAGGTAAGAGATTTAGAAATCAGAGCAACTGACGTATCATTTCATTTGACTACAAATGAAGCGTTAATTGGCTATCGTATGGAGAGGTAGAATGTCCAGTAGACGAGGTTGAACAGGAGGAATACGGTAGGGAAAACGATGCGGCATCGCTCGTCGATGCGTTGGGCCAGCCTTCTGCCTCGAAGATGACGGATGTCCCGCATCACGCGAAGCGCACGACGGTAAGTAGCCATCGTCTGAGATTAGGAAATAGCCAAGTTAGAGCTATGGTTAAATAGCGCAATAAATCCGGAATGTATTCGGACAGTTTGTTGTTTACATGAAGAACATTGTGTTAGAGCTTCATGTCTGTCATCAGAGTTTTTTGCAGTTGTTATTGCAGCAAAGTGCATGTGACGAAAGCTGGACAACCCTTTTCCTATTCATGAGCAAGCAAACTAGACAGATTTTCATCTTCAAATGACTATTGATTTCAGTTCGCGATAGTTTCAGTTTGCGATAGTCTACCATACCCGCTTCCGCATCCGCCCAAAGGTCTCCTTGCGGTGCTTCCGATGCAGCGGCCCCGTCTCGCCGTCGTGATTGTTCAGCAGCCTGCAAAGATCAAAGATCACTTTCTTCATATTGGAGATAATTTGCAACAATGTCATCTTTGTAGTCTTTCTGCTCCGAGCATACATCATTATTGAAGCATAACTCATCACAATGCTTGCATCGCAAATGCGAAGGGAGCTTTGCACGCCCAGAGCAGTATCAAAGATCAAAGACCAAAGATCAAAGACTACGCCCACCCTCCGTTCAGCTCCATCCTCAGCCCCCGTAACCGGGGTTCATCGTCGCACTCGCGCAACCGCCTGAGGGCCATGTGATTGCCGCTGATCGTCCCCAGGCCCATCTCCTCGTCCGTCTCCTTAATTGATCTTTGATCTTTGATATTTGATCCTTGACCCTTGATCTTTGATCTTCCAACCTCATCGATGCTCGTCTGCGTAAAGCTGCCCCCGAGCAGGTTGAGCGCCGTCTTCACCAGAGCCTTGCTGCGTTCGCCTTCAAATTGTGCGAGTATGTTTCACGCCGTAATTTTAAGTCTAATTAAACGATGCCCTCCGCTGGTTGTGTAACATTTAATTTAAAAAACTAAAAAAAAATAAATCTAAAAAACGTCTGTTCCAGACCTAACTATAAAAACAACATGCCTCGGGCCATCTCGAGGTTCTTCGCATAATGACAAATTGTGAACTCGATCATGACACCGAAGACGAACGCCTGAACGGTGAGATAATTATCACTTGCTCATCTCATGTTCAGATTGTGCATGGTTTACAATTAGCGGGCTACCCAGTGCTCCTCTATGACTTGTCTGCTTTACATACATATGAAATGAAATATAAAATTTGTTACGAAATATAAAATTTGATATGTTGAAAAAGGGGAGTACTTTCATTCTTTCTTAGTAAATTAGTGAACATTTATATTGATGTGTTTTAGATGAAAATAATACAGAGAAGAATATTTTTTCGCTCACCATGCAGATGCCCATCCACACGTCGATCGCCTTCATGTACGAGACCTCGGGCAGCGCCAGTTCCACTCCGTTAGCCTGCAAATAGCAAAATTTGAATTCCCACCCTGAAGAAGTCTAGTTATTTGTGTCTTACCTGGGTAGAGATGGTGAGCAGTGTCGTGATCGACAGCGTGACCCTCGCAGGGGCTGAATCCACGTCCAGCCAGAAGTTGAACCTGGACGAGAGCGGTTTCAGGAGCAGTATTTAGGGGAAATGAATATTTTATACTTTGATCACAATCGTAGGAATCCCTATACTTCCGTATTATTGTAGATAAACAAGATAGTTATGACATACTCGTTTCAGTCCACTTTTCGTTAGAGTATTCCGCTTATTTTATAATTATGAATATCTACAGTTCTAAGATAAGCTTAGGCCAAGCTCAGCGTACCACGAAATAACGACGATGAGACTGGACGGAAGATAGGTCTGCATGACGTGGTGCATCATCTGCCGTTCCACCCGAAAGACCGCCGTCATGCAGCTCCAGACACCTGCAGAGATCAAAGATCAAAGATCAAAGTCCAAAGATCATACCGGTAGCATAGGTCCCGTTGCAGTGACCCTGCTCGATGCCCATCAACTGCATGTCGGGCATGCGGATGTCGGGGTTGGCCTGCAATTATTATTAATATTATCTTCTTCTTGTTTTTTTTTTATTTTGTGTAATTTGACAGCTGTAAATACAATGCACTAGTGTGCTATGCTCGCACAAAGTACGTTGAAAATTCTTCAATAGCTTTGTCGAAGTTAGGGTCAGATTGCGAGAGTTTTTTATTTCCTCACAAAAACCGTATCAGGAACATGGCGATCTCTTATGTTTCAAGAACATTATAAATACTCTCAACGATTCATGTTGACGGTGTGTACAAGGAAAAGACTCTTGATTAAACAAATATCGTAAAGTAACCTCTATTGCCCGGATGTCTGTCCGGTTAGTCCACCGTAATCGCAGTTGATTTTCCGGATAAGCGTCTGTAATTTTGTCGTTTTTTATCTAATCATTTATCGTGCTCCCTTATCGTGTCATTACGCTGTTTACGGAAGTGTCACTCTTCCTTCCCCCAAGGCATGCGGTAGGAGACTTATTCCTAGTTCGCAGGGTTACATGTACCCTCACGGCATGTCTCTAAGGAAAGCTTAGTAGCTGCGACAAGGAAGAAGGAGGGGAGTTCAGCAAGAAGAAGAAGAGGGAACACGGCATAAGTGGAGAAGCAGAGAAAAAGAGCGGTAAGTAGTCTTGGCGCAGGAATGCAGAGGGTCAGATTGCGAGAGTTTTTCACGCTTCGTCCTCGAGAGAGCAACCACCTGTTTCGAATGGGGGGATGGGGATCAAGTAGCGGGGAAGAGGCGAAAGATGAGAGGATAGACGGGCGGACGACTCGTGACAGGTGGAAGAAGAGGAACAGAAAGAAGAACAGTTATGTGAATTCACCGCGCGAAAAGAATAATCAAGGGAAAGAAAAAATATTTTCACTTATGTTTAGCAGCTGAAACATATCTATCCGAACAAGGGGAACACTGGTGGCCAGCGCTGAAAGTTCTACAAACAATCCTGTGCCGGTAAGAGACATTTGGGGAAAGGAAAAATAGATAATGGTAAACTGACAGCTCAGTATCCGCATGTCGCACTCCTGGTGGTCGAGCGGAAACTTCCAAAGGTTCATGTCGCACATGATCGTCGCTGATATCCTGAACGGATTGCTTGGATTACGGTTGCTAAGCGAGGGAAATGAGTTAGTTTTCATAAAACTTCCAGTCATACGGCTGTGTAGTTCTGTTGATAATTCTCAGATCTAACCAAACTACAATTACCGTAATCTACAGTAATCATCTATCATGTACCATACCTGCAGTCGTACCAGACCCGCCCGTTCGGATAGATCCACACGAGGAAGTTGTCGTCGGTTACGTGCTGCAATCACAGTTTGCCTATGTTTCAGCGTTACTATAAGTATCAATAAATGTATCCGTTCTGATAGATTCTCCTGAGATTGTTTTGATTAATGCGAGCATTTACCCGGATATTATATTACCTGAAACGAGGCTGATCTCGCATTAGCAAAGTAGACGTCGGGATGCCACATTTGCTTGAAGACGGCCTTGTCCCTCACGAGGATCGGGGCTGACCCATTGTGGGAGAGCCGGTGGTCCGTCCAATCCTGTAGGTATTCATATCGGTTTTATTATAAAATGAATAAATATATATTGAAGATTCATGCATGAATATGCACTGCCTTTCGCAGAAGAATACGTCTTAGATTCATTAGTTAAAAGCAGCATGAATTCACCTCTTATTTCTAGAATGTGCGCTTATGCATAGGCTCAAAATGGAACTGAAAACTCTTCGCTGGGCAAACATCTTATGCATTCAGCCAGTGAACTGCACCTACATAAAGTGCACGACCTATGTTTACTGAAACACTTTTTTCGAAATGATCTTTCC
>LS911562.1:40055-51375 GCA_900490955.1 Micoletzkya japonica
ATAGATAGGGTTGAGAGATCGAAGAACGGGGGGGGGGGAATTATTGACGAAAACGTTCTGTCAGTAAACTCATTCGCACTTTGTCTGCACTCTCTTCACACCGCTCCGCTCTCTCATCGTAAATAGGAATGAGACGACTGGCGGAACATTTTCTTCAACCATAAGAGTAGAGCATTCCATGTGGTCTTGATGAATTTTCCTTACCGATCACAAGCCGTATGCTCATTATGAATTGATTGCGAATTATGAACGAAACTCAAGGTATATTGAATAGGACAAAAGAAACGGGTATTATGAGAGATAATGCGAATTCCGATTTCCTTCAATGTTAGCATAGATAGGAAATTAGAATAAATTTTTCATCCAGGTCAACCACCGATTTAGAGAATTTAATCTACACATATATAGAGTGAAACATAACAGCTCCCGCTTAAAAGTACCTGTCACAGTCAGGTTTTATGGGCATTCTTGTCATGACGATACACTCAGAGAAATTTGTGGGGAATATTTCCCCACGATTCTCACTTCGGAAATAATTCACCAGCCGGCTGGGGGAAAACTTCGGCTTTTTGGGGAATTATTCCCTAGCGGCTGGGGAATTTATTCCCGAAGCGCATTTCGTGGTGATATTTGTGGTGAATTTTCGCTCAGTGTAATTATGGCTAGCGTGAAGCTGGAAGGCTTTCTCGCTATCAATAAGGCTACAAGGACTGCCTGGGAGTAGCTGTGAAGCCGTGAAAAAGCGCTGGATTCTTGGAGGGAGAGGGAGACATGGAGAGATAGACAGAGAAGACCCCCATACACGACGGATGTTATGCTAACATAGAAGACAACGCGAGGGGGAAGAAGGGAGGAAGAGGAAAAGGAGGGGGGGGTCGGCAAAGATGAAGAGGTGACATACAAGTCGGGTGAGAGGGACAGGAGGGGAGGAGGTGAGAGAACGACGAGAGAGTGTAGGGAATCAGGAGAGGCAGACATGGAGGAAGCCTCATGAGGTATAAAGTTAATAATTATGGATGTCATTTGATTATTTTAATATAACAGCTTGGTGATTAGGTGATGTCTGAAGCTAAATGACTCGTCCGCCAGCAATACTCTAATGATAAGTGGTGGGTACTTGAGTAAACCTCGATCTATGACGCTCGGACCTTCGAGACAGGGTTCAGACCGGGTATTTAGGGGAGGTGGTGATGTGAAGAATGGAGTCAGAGAGTGGCGAGAGAGCACGGCGAATGGAGAGAATTAGAGAACGGGACGCGTAATGTGTGCTGTGTGCACAAGGAAAAGCATGTCCGGGGAGGGATATAATAATGAGAAGGACTCAACGAGATTAACCAGGGAATGTCTCCCCTTTCTGTATGTGGTGAGGGTATGGAAGAGGAGGAAGGGGAAGAGGGGAAGGGAACAGAATAGACATGTAGTTGTTAACTGGAACGGTCGCGTAGATGACCTAGTCAGTACTCAGGAATATAGGTTATTCATTAACTCGTATACTGTTTTGCTAGAGTTACGGTAAGCGCCGCGATGTTTCTAGTCTAGACCAGACTATTCACACTATTGCCCCCTCGCACTCCATAAACTCTAGTAGAGCCGTTCGTTTATTCGCGGACCCGCAAATTAGCCGCACACCGGTGTAGTCAATTCACTTTCGAGTTTAGGCGCTACGAATAAGTCTGATGCCAGGTCTAGGAACGAACGGTTGCATCATCCCTTCTACAGAAAATAAACAAAAGTATAAAACATAAGCCTTGATATTGTTTCGCATAAAAATATCTAGCGTCGGATTATATTATGGAGCATCCAGCATTCCTTTACAATAAGCAAAGCCAGAGATCTGCCCAGAGGCTATCTCGCGAATTATAGCGAATGAAGTGAGAGATATCTAGGTGAGAGAAGACTAAAGGCGAGACTTCCGGATATAATTCGATTGCCGACCGTGCAGACGAACACAACACGCACAGACACACGGTATTCAACACGGGATTAGATGGAAAGCCGGTGTATACAATAATTTAAAATATCTTTTAAAAAATATTAAAATACCTCCTGATGACACCGCAATCGTGTCCTTGATTTACTATATCGGAGCTAGCGAGAAAATAATTTAACGAGTCGTCAAGTAAGCATTTATGCCATTCGTGAACCACATTTCAGCACAATAAGGTTAGACTATAATGTAAGCGAAAAAGGCTTGATGTCGATCTTGAGATTAGGCCAAGCTACACTCAACCGAGTGTGAATTATGCATAGCAACACTAGGCAGACAAAAGGACAGAACAAGTTATGGAAGGCGGGAAAGACACAATGCATAGCACAGTTCGCTAAGAAAATAATCATCAGAAAAGGGATAATTCTTATTGCCACATATGCCTATTCGTCCTAGATAACCCTTCTCAACAACCGTGGTCAGAGTTATAATCGGTAGTTGATGAAATCACGGCCAATGGCATAGCTATAAATAGATTACGCAATTTCGAGCTCTGAGCGCGAGGTGAGCATGACGAAGTCTTCTTCGTGTTGCCATTAGATGCCCCTCTCACTTCCTCGTCTCTCTTCCTTTCCCACACTCTCTCGTCCTGCTGTATCACCCCCCCCCCTTCTAGTTCAGTCGACCTCTCTCACTCGGCTTCTTCCTTGTCTCACTCTTCGAACCCGATCCCGATAAGTGTTAAAAGGTTGTTAGGGACGACGCTGAGTGGGACAAAGATGGTGACGGAAGAAGGGGAGAAAAAGTGAGGGGAAAGGGAGGGAAATGATGGGAGAACGTGCCGAAACAGGGATCAGTTACGTTTCAGAGAGGTTATACAGGAGAAGACGCGAGCTCACCGATGACTCTAACGGTCTGAAACCGGTAAAGCGGTAAAATGGTAAAAGCTAGCCCGAGGCACGACGACTGTCAGTGAGGTTCGTGTTAATTCCAAACCAATGTGCATAGAATAGAAGAGTTCCGGTTAGCATCGCACTGAGCATCACATAATAATATTATTATTTCTATGAATTCTACGTAGGTTCATTCCATCGCGTCGAGCGTGCGCGTTGCCTGATATAGTGCATGTGAAACGTATTCAAACGTGTACCCCCTGATGCCATAACGGCTACCCAAATTAGACTAGATAACACGTTATCAATCATTCACCACGAAGTTTACGTCATTTATCGGTTCAACGGAGGTGTACTCACGTAGCATACCCATACACTTATTTTGAATTCCGCTTAGATATCTCTGAGCTGACCAAAGAGCTTCCCCGCCAAATCAGCGCTAAATCAAAATATAGAAGAAAAAAAGGTATATACTCTAGAGGCATGCATTAAACGGCACGTTCATTCTGTCAACAACAGGGAAGTTCTCGGGCCGGGGCATTAAACATTGGACAGAGAAAGAGACGAGAAAGACAAGAGATATAGCCGATTCTATGCATCGCTAAGCCCCTCCGGGCATCGCTTAGCTCGAAGAACACCAACTGCCCAGTCTCGGTGCTTGGGATATGTAATGGAATGAACGAGTAGCGTAGATTCCCGGAATCATTATGCATGGAACGGAGCGAATCGGGTGAATTGTGCGAACATAAGGAGTACGGCGCTTCTGTTCAGGTGTGCACATAGCGGAAATGCTCTTGGAACAGCGCTAGGCTAAAAAAATAGAAAAAAAGAGAGAAACTAGAAAAAAGGAGGTTCGAGAAGCTTCGATACTCTGGAAATCAGAACGCTACTCACACAGAGAGCATGCGCAAGGTGGGTAAGGGGATACCAAGAGGGGAAGGGGGGGGGAGAAGCTAGAGAGATACTCTCAATCCAAACGTCATGGAGAGAGAGGATACGGGAAACGTGGAGCGAAGCAGGTTCTATTTCCACCGAACTATCATCCATTGTATCTAGATCACTGAATGTGAAGGTAGTCGGGGCATTTATCCTATATAAAGTGCTGAATTCATTAAATACCTAGATAGAACGCATCTTGAAACATAAGTGAAGCCGGGGAAAAGGGGAGTCGTTGAACTCGATTGGTTGTGCGGAGTAAGCGGCCGTCGTATGGCGACGTCGAAAATGAACCAAACGAAGCGTGAATCGGAGGAATAAGTGGAGAAGTGAACGGAGGGGGAAATGAAGGGGAGGAGATGAATGGAGATGATGAGAGAGGAGACCGGGAGAGATGCTAGGAGAGAATGGGGGGAAGAGCGAAGACCGCACGGGACTTTGAGGCAGGCGTTCTGCAGAAAAGGCACGAAAATCCGCGTTCTGCGGGAGTGGAGTGGCAAAGCCGGTGAATTATTTTAAAGAGTTAGGAGTACTAATCGTAGGAATTATAAGTGAGTAGTTACTACCGTGAAAAAGGGGTATTATGTTTCGCGGTGCCTATAAACGAATGCATGTTATTTTTCAGAGATTCACAATTGAAAGACCATTGAAGACACAGCTAGAAAGATTCGAAAGAATTGAGCCTAAAGGCGCAAAAGGCTGAGAAGTCTGGATTCTCACGCTCACAAATGTACAATAGGCATATTGACGGTATGTCATGCCTCGACGAAAGGAGCGAATAGGGAATTCGGGAATAGAGGGAAATAGGGGGAGAAGGTTTAAGGGGTCGGAGATATGCTACTAAATACGTATGCTTATGGGAATCGGAGCCGTATTTTGGCGCTCTCTATCAGCTCAACCTTGTTAGCTCTACCATGAATAGCATCACCGCATTCCGCCCGGCAAAGAATGTGTCTAAAAACGAATTGACTACCATTTTTGAATTTTCTCAAGAATGGCTAAGCCGATCTATACCAAATTTTCGAAAATGTTAGAATTCATAGAGACGAACTTAAGTTTTTAAATTCATAATTTTTCGTTCACTGGTTCGCTTACAGGATCGGACCCTATGCGCGGAAACCGCTATTCGCTATTAGAACGCTTGGAATGCTGTGGCATACACTCAGCGAAATTTCACCACCATACCGCACCTAGTGAATCATTCACCACACAAATTTCACCAGCCCGCCGGTGAATTGTGCGCCATTCACCAGCGGGCTGGTGAAATTTGTGTGGTGAATGATTCACTAGGTGCGGTATGATGTGTTAGTTGAGGAGAGTTCAGAGAACGTAAGATGTTATTGTTCGAAAGTTCCATCCTTAAATTCATTCCTATTTCTTCAGCACTCTCTTCATACCGCTCTCTTGAAACTAGAAATGGGCCGACCGTCGGAACACTTTCCTCAACTATAGCCAATAGGTAGGACTCGCCATGACTACAATGCAAATTCGCATACTCGCAATAATGGTGCAGAACCGGCGAATGACGTCGAATATTTACGAAACGGCGACACGGTCAATCCAATGAAGGGAGTACAAACATCAGAGCGAGAAGAGGGTGCATGAATATGCAAAGAGAAGCGAAGTAAGTAGCGAGATAGAGGGGTGAGGGTGAGGGGGTGACGATGGACGGGGGTGGAATGCAAGGGGGGATAACAGAGGCCCAACGATTGATATACAAATCGGTGGATATTTTCTTTTGTTTTCAATTCTTTGTATAAACGACGTAGTAGATGTGTTGCCCTTTTATTGGGATGCTGAAACATATCACCAATGGAGAGAGGACGGGGTCGAACAAGATATAGGGATGAAGTAGGCTAACAATTAGAAACGTAGTTCAGTGTCCGGTCGTAAGAAGATCATAAACAAGGCAATGTCGGGTACTTTTTCAGCCGAAACATGCGGTCCGTAGGAGGGGCGATAAAGCTGCATAGTTGAGTGGACGGAGGATGGGGGCGCATATTGCCCCAACAATTGGAAGTATTATTATTATATTTGAACTCCTATTCTCGGTCAGTAGTGTATAAATTCCATCTACATAGTATTGGCGGACCGACAGGTGGTGGGCAAGATACTTTTAGACACAATTGTTTATATTTCTTGACAAATTGACATTCATATCAAAGCAAAACTGTGTTATAGCTATACATAAACGCGCTGAAACCTACCTAACTCAGCCGCATTCCTCCCGACCAGACTAGAGTGAACAGTCTACGCTTATGAATAGGGGGGCAACAGGTGAAAGATGATCAGGAGGACGGGGGGGGATGGTTAACGGAAATTGAAGGAGGGGACAGAGGAACGAACGGAGTAGAGAGAGAGAGAATTCACTGAGGCACGAGGCCTTAAGGCACTTGCTAAAAGTGAAGTCAGAGAAATACATATGCATGGTATGGGTGAACCAATGAAGTCAGGGGACATGCATTCTTTGTAGAGATAATACGGTTGCAGGGAGGGCAATGAGGTATTTATGAATGGAACATGCAACAAGGGTGTCATAGTCTGATGAATTGCGGTACGATTGATGACGAACAATCGACAGCTTTCGTATACCTGCGATTTGTAAATGCTTACTTGTTAAGGCAAAAATGTATATGTCATAAATGGACCTTTGGAGACGCGGAACTAAAGTTCCCTATAGAAACAATGCGACGGGGGGGGGGGGGGGGGGGTTGCAGCTAGATAGCAGGCTAAACATCGAAGCGCAGCCTTTCGACAGGACACAGCCGAGCTCTAATTGCCCTGAGGGAATGTAGGGCTAGAGAGAGCAACAAGCACACTAAATATGTTGAAGGCGAGAATATGCTTAACTAGTAGAAGTAGTATATTTATCGACGCGCATTGTGCTCTATGATTCTTAGTTGTAGTGCATTGGATAACAATAAAATCCCGCTCAACAGACATAAAGATTTTGCAAAGTCTTCACGCAAAAAGGGCACCAAATGAAAAGGGCTGCCCCGGTCGGCTAATGCCTTTGTTGATATTCTCTCTTGGCCTTAGAAAGTCAGCGGCTTTTGCATTCTCTCCATGTTTATACAAGAACGACTGCCCTCCTCTGCTAGCTCTGCGATCAAAACACTTCATATGAATGATTTTTTAAAATGAAAGGAAAGCAGATAAATTTTTTCGATCTCACTTTTAACCAACTCTTGCGGCACTAGGTAGCTACTTATCGGAAAATCACAAGAAAAATAAAGCCTCAAAATAAGGTCAAAAACAAAATAATAAAATAAGGTCAACGCCTTGCCCTTTTCTCACCAGAACTCCCTGCAATCCCGTGTTCGCTCTCCATTCAAAACTCTCCGAACTAACGTTCACAATTGGTGTCGACGATGCACTTTGCACTACATTCTCGCCGGATTCCACAAGGCGAAAATAGGTTTCTAGCGTTTGGGCATAGCAGCTTGGAAGAGCATAAATGACCCTTAGTCTGGCACAGGGAATGGGAATCAGCAACCACAAGGGAAATATCGCCTTCTTCGTATAATCATTTATGCCAACCACGTAGAGAATGATTCCCAAACGTAGCAAAATGCCTAGTCTATGAAAGCATGAGCCTAATCGACTATCGCCAACTGAACTATCTAGTCCTCGGCTAGCACGAGTGGCCACTTTACTTCCTTCCCCGGGAAACTGAGAGACAATTCACCCCTTCACCCCCCCCCCCCAGATTGAGAGAGGAGAATAATCTACATGGAGATGACGAATTCTCAACCACAAACAATTTCGACCGTAGACGACATCAACCTATTGTTGACGATTCGAAAGGATCTAGAAGCATGAAACAGGATGGAAGGAGGACATGAGAATGCGTACGAAGAATAAGAACAAGAAATGATTTAGGGAAAAAATCAGTTGCCAGGGGAGCATTGGACAAACCACAAGCTACGCCATAAGGACATTTGCGTTTTTTTCTTTTTTCGTTATTTTTACAAAACCAACAAGTATTTGACGGCGCACCGTTGCTCATGACGTCTACCCTTTTTATATTGTCCTTGAAACATAGAGTCGACTGCAGGATGAAAATAGGCGGTCATCATGTTGTAAATACAACTAAAATTGTGTAAGTATCACGGAAACTTTTATTCTATGTATCAGTTTATTCTATGCATCTTTCGGACTGACCTACAACGAGTTGGTCAAGAGAACCTTCTAGTGTATCGCTTTCACGGTTTTCCAGACGAAAAGAGAGAAGGGTTGCGGTGTTAAGAACTACGCAAGGAGTGAGGAGAAAAGAAGATGCGAGACGAGTTATGAGGAAGCAGCGAGGGAGAGGGGGTTAGCAGGTAAAGGGGAGGGAGAGGGGAGAGGGAGAGAGCTAGGAGGTAAGGGGGAGGAGGAGCGAGGTTAGGAGGTAAAAGGAAGCTACGAGGTAAAGGGTAGAGGGTAGGAGGAGGGAAATTGGTAACTCGAGAAAGCTCGACGCTGTCCCCCCCCCCTTAGACCCTGTCATCCCTAACACTTTTGACATGACACTTTCTTTTCGCTACACAAGCTAGTCAGGGATCGCGTCAATCAGAGGTCGGAAACTGGAAGAAGGGGAATATGCAGAGAGTAAGCTGAACCAGAGACTGCCTGGGGGCAGAGGTTGCAGAAATGAGAGCAGAATGCGGAAGTCAAACGAGATGCTAATTATTTGGTGCTGTATTTCTCGAAAAGGGCACGGTGAAGAGCACAAAATATAGCACGAAAAGCGAAGGCAAAATGGCGCACGAGCTTGATTTACCATGGTAATGCCGGTGAGTGGCGAATTGAGAGGCTTCGAACAGGCGAGAAAAGAGGAATAGATGGACAGACGGAGTTTACTGTTAATAATAATAATCATAATATTTATGCGATTTCACAGAGAAACGCGAGAACAAAGGAAAAAACTGTTGATATGTTTCGCGCTGTTTATATACATTTTCACACTGTGCCCGTTGTCAGTTGATGAGTTCGTTCCTAACTTTTCATTATTCCTATTTAGGTAATATGAAGAGAGTGCAGACGACGTAGGAAAGATCGTACTGTCGGAGCAGTTTCGTCAGTAAAGCTCTACTTGGGGCAGGGAGGACGTTGAAAACCTTGTCGTGCGAGAATGGAGCAAATGAGTGTGTGCCCAGACTCTCGGTCTCAACCCTCCCGTTTGATGGTAGTTTAATGTGATTTACGGCGTTTATCTTGTGATCCGCTAGGGCGAGAGATGAAGCTTGTCGCGAGAAACAAGCCATCGAAAAGAAAAAAGGCATTATATCTATTTCGCACAAGGCATTTATTCACAACGTTGTTGGAGAGATTGCGCTTTGCGCAGTTACGATGTTCCTTTGAGCTTCTTTGCATTCTCTGCAAAGAAAGCTGTGGATCAGATCAAATAATTGTCGTCCAAAATATCAGTCGATCTTGCAGAAGCAATATAGGTAGTTATCAATTTCAACTTCTTTTGCCGCTCCACTGACAGAATGCCTGAGGGCACTAAAGAAGACCATAAAAAAGTGATAGAGATTAGTGACAAATAGATGGGAGAGGTTTGGACAGATGAAGGATTGATGGAGACTAATGAGAGTGTTCATGGAGAATAGAGTGGTGGAATGAGAGGAGAGCAGGACGAATCATCGATCATTTTTCCTATCAGTTGTTATCATTCCTACTCCGACGAGAGAGCGAAACGGTATGAAGAGAGTTCACGTAAAGTAGGAATGCGATTATTGACGGAACGTTTTCGTGGAAAATAATAAATGATTTGTGTATAGATTGCGCGCCTTGAATAAATATATCTACACAGCGCATATGCAATAATCATCATGCCCGATTCTGTTCGCTGGATAAGCCCCCTAAAGGAACGGAGTGATGGGGCAAATTGCATTGCCCTTTCCCCCTATGCAATTTGACTAGACTATCTCTAGCGCTGAAGTTTTGCTCTTATTCAATAAGCGTTTCTTATCGTTAACACTGGAGCAAATGTCTACTAGAATGGTTTGATATAAATTGTGCATCGAGTTATTTTTCACCTCATAAATATAAACGGTGCGAAATATGTTGTATAATCAGTTATGCAGAAGTTTCGACCTTCCTCAGAGTAAATCAAATGTGCAGTCTGGCCAACTTTTCCCGCTTCATGCGCAGGAACAAGAGTAAATGCAATACGTCGGAGAGCGCATCTCGGCATTTCGCATGCAAAAACTCACCGCAAATCACCTTCGCGCAATTTGCCGGCCTTTGAAAAAGGCGGAACTTTTTGTCGAGGAAGAAGAGCAAAGAGTAGAGGCATGAGCACTAGCAGGAAAAGGTGTGGATCAGGGGCGAAATAACGAGATATAAAAAGTGATGAGAAGAAGTTCGGAGAGACTGCTGATATGAATAAGCGGTTGATGAGTGTACATATGTATCTATCTATAGACCTTGGGAGATTTTTAAAAAACTTGCAAAACTGCGATCGCCTCTTGCTTGAAAGATAGTAAAAAGAAACAATAACAAGGTAAACAGACTTCTCAGGAAAAAAATGGAAATCGGTGAGATACGGTCAATCAAAAGAATCTTATCAAGGGAACGGGAAACGGTCCAAGTTTTCGCCTACGTTTTAAATCATTTTAAACGGTACATGCAGGCGGACTTATGAAACATAACCATAAAAACGGTCCGTTTTCCACTTCCCAACCTTAATCTCCTCACCTAATCATCCGCTATCATTCCCTCCTCCTCCTCCTCTTCCTCTTCCCTCCCCAACCCTGTTCCCGTCCCCTCCTCATTCCCGAATGTCGTAGCTATAAACCGGCACAGGCGACAGCTGCTGCCGTAGCTCATTTTTATCGCGTAGACGTAAGGTTGGGGATGGGGGATGGGAGGGGGAACAGCGACATACTGCATGGAGCAATACTCGTTCTCAGGTTTGGCTAGGTAATACACAGCCTAACTCACCTGACTCGATAAGCTGCTATCGAATCGTTTCGAAGTTGAAACCATTCGATAGTCGAACACTATTACTGAGCTTCATTGCTCCGAATTACTATAATTTTTGGCGAAGTGAAATGAATCGAATGAGATATGGAGAAATTGAAAATGTATTCGATAGTCGCGCCGTTGTCGTGAGAGAGGATCGTTGACGCCGATTGTCACAAACTTTATAGTGCGCGTGAAACATATGTTTGGTTGCCAGTCCGTCAACCTACACTGAGCGAAATTTCCCCAGCCGGCTGGGGAATATTTCCCCACGGCGTGACCCTGGAGAATATTTCCCCAGCCGGCTGGGGAAATGATTCCCGAGCGATGTTTTGGGGAAATTTGGCTGGGGGGCGGCACCGAAATTTCCCGAAGAACACATTGGGGAAATTTCAGATCCTAGCCCCCCCTCGGCCCCTCGCTCCCCCCCTGCTCTCCATCCATTCCGTTCAATCACTCAGACATACTGTAACTTGGAATAAGCAAATTTATCGTTGAGACTCGATCAACTAGCCTCCTAAGAGCAGGCAGGAATAAAATCGAAGCAAAGCAAGAATAGCAATGTGAAAGGGCTTAAACAATAAAATGAATAGGCTAGAGGTGGGTAGGC
>LS911562.1:89696-100569 GCA_900490955.1 Micoletzkya japonica
GGACGTCAGACTAACCATCAGAGTAACCTTGTTTCCTGTGCAAGTCCGGGAAGCAAGAGGTGATGGAGGGACAACAAATATGCACGCGGAGGGGAAGGGTACGGAAGGAGACAAAAGCCCTGAGGGCGAATAGAGAAGGCCGGGGGGAGAATCGGGAGCGGAGTGAATAGGCATGATCACGCAAGGGCAACTGAATCAGAGGGAGTACGGTAGGGTTGGTACTGTACAATTACTGTAGTAGCTAAAGGATTCATGTGCAGCATGAGGATATTGACTAAATTTCCTATTCTTACAACTATTACTATGTCTAGCGAATTAGGTGTCGCGGTAGGATCTGCGCACTGTCTTTCAAACATTTATATAGCGACCGTGAAACGTATTCCATCGGTCAACGGTGATCAGCAAATTATGACTAATTGCACGCAGAAAAATATGTATAAAGATAGACGCGGACGTATACATTCCCAATACATTTATTGTATTCTGCGGAATACATCAATGTTGTAAGGGTCTCTTTTAACGCTTTCAATGTATTCTATATTTGCATATTTTTTCTGTTGTGTTCAAGGAACTGTAAATATATAATATCAGACAATGAAAGGGAATTGCATGAAGAAGTGATCGAGAGGGTAATGAACACGACATCAGACCACACATTCCCCTCTCAAGAGGGGGGGTTCTAAGAACAGAAGAGGAGGGATTAGTGACCCTTTGACCAGAGAGAGGGAGGGACAGATCGAGTGAGCGATTGAGGAGAATGAAAGGGGAGAAGGAAGAAGAGATGAAGCTTATTCAGATGCGGACTAGGCCGGGACACGCTTTCAGATAGATATTTTAGGTAGCAAGCGGCTGTTGAATTATTGTCAAACGAGAAAGAGGCCTAAATAGTGAGCGTGAAACATGCTTCATCCTGGAGCTATAGGTCAGCCATGAACAGTCAATGGCATGAAATGATCATCAAGCAACGAAGGAGGAAGAACAAATGTATTAGAAAAACGCCCGAGGGACGGGGACACTTGTGGTATAAGAAGGGGGGGGGGGGAGAAGAAGCAGATGATAATGAGATCGTGAGGAACGAGATTGGATTAGGGGAGGGGAGAGACAAGGGAAGGAGAGGAGGGTGCAGACGATAAAGGACAGACTTTTTAGAGTGAACTCATAATATGATATCTCATATACATCGAATTGGTTGATTGAAATGGTGCTTTGAGATCGCTATAGCTTTCTTTGATATAGGGAGATATAGGGAGAGATTTTAGGTGGTGGAAACTAAATAAGAGAGGCATCATAGATGAGGAAGGGGAACTGTCTTCTGGAAGGGTGGGGGGGGAATAACAGTGAGAGAGTGATAGATGGACACGAAGGGAAGGTGACCATGTTTGGAAAGAGAATCGGAAGGACGAACACTATTGGGAGACGGGGGAGGAGCAGCTCTCTCACTCCCAAAAAGGTTTGGATAAGTCCAGGGGAACGCGCAGGAGTCCGTGAGGCTTGAAGGGAGTGTGAAGTGGAGAACAATAGGAGGGGAAAGAAGGGATTAGCGCCGTGGAATCAATGCCTTTCCGTGGGTTTCCTCTATGGGAATGTGGAATAACAGGTTGCTATTTTACCAATAGCGTGAAGTTCAATCATGAAAAGATCTTACTGAAAACTGAAAAAAACAGAACGTTTGTCGGTTGTCGTTTTCGCCTATAATACGCTAAGGAGAATGACGTAAGTCGGCGTCGCTATAATACCGTGTTGGGATATGTTGCAAAGTTTCTATAAAAGAGATAATGGTTGGAGAGTTTGATATGTGTCGGCAGTACCGTCAAAACCGAAAGTTCCGGGACAAATACCGTATTTTACCGTATTTTTCGCTTTATCAGCTTTAGACTAAATCTAATCCAAAAAATTCTTGCATATTCGGAGTGGAGTATCGTAGCGGTACCGAAAGAGCAGCTTAAAATACATAGGTAAGCACTGAAAAAAGTTTTATTTATAGATTCTGGAGCCGGGTACTAAATGCTGGGTAATTATACCTTCAGGAGCAGTCAAATATTAAAAATTTCAAATTTCAGCAAAAAGTGCCTAAAGATGTTTTTCAGCCTCGGGATACTCAAATGAACCGATTTAGGCTTAAAAATAGGACGAAGAATGCAAAAAACTGAGCTTTTTTTCCCGGCCTGATTGAGAGAGTGTCGTAGCGGTACCACCGCTTTCATCCATTCCATAACGAAGCACGGGCTATCAATTTCGAACTTTTCAAGCTAGGATGACTCCAAAAGCTCCAAAGAACAGGCACGCAACATTTCATATGTCATTTGATAATCACCGCAGTGCAATGGCAAAAATACGGTAAAATACGGTATTATACCGTATTATACGGCATTTGTCCCAAAATTTTCGGCTTTGACGGTAAGCCGAAATGCAACAAAGAAAGAATTATCATGTTCTAGCGTTTAACTTGAACAGGACATTGCACATCAACGGCTGAGTAACATTCCATACTGTCTCTTTAATTTTATTTTTGCAATGAAGGAGCGTTTTATCCTGTGATCTGTGAAGCCTAACCATCAAGGCCGCGAACTGGATAGTCTACTGTTCAATTGATATTTAGTCCCCTGGCGGGATTAGAGATAGAGAGACGATCAAACGGATTGGAGAATGGAAATGAGGCGAGAGGGGGGGGGGGTGTTTCGGATGAATCGAGATAGATTGCGAGGGGGAGAGGGGATGATATAGATAGGAGGGAACTGATAGGGGACGGGATTTGAATGCGGCAATGAAAGGGAGAGGGGACAGTAAAGCATTACTTTGTCCTTGTTCTGCTTCAGGGTCCACATATAAATGGTGAAAATAGTCAGTGGTAATTAGAATCCATGGTCACTGCGTAAAAACAGTTCGCAAGTGAACTCTATGATGGAGATAATGGACAGGTAGTAGAAAGGGAAGAGGACTGCATAAGAGAAAGGAAAGAAGAGCAAGGAAACGGGGGGAGAAGAGTAGACGAACGCAGAGATGACAACAGGTGCGTGCACTGTTTTTGCTGTCTGTCTTGCGGTCGTAGGGAAAGCTTGCGGGTATACCCTCCTATAGGAGGGAGAGGGCAGAGAGAGTGAATCGGAACGGTCAGCATTGTTGTGGGGGGTGCGAATGGAATGGAGAGACAGAGAAAGATGCCGATTCGGGATAGAAGGGGAACTGATGAATCTTGAGATATTATAGAGGAAGGGGGGAGGGAGAGAGACCGGTGTGGGTTACGAGCGAGAGATGGTGGTAAGGGAGAGACGGATAGGACGGAGGGGAAACCCGGACGGAATAGGTTTCACGAGGCAAGGCGGGTTTATGAGACGGAATGGAGACACTATACAGAAGAGAGGAGAGACTTGATCACTGAACGATCGGTGTATACACTCTTGTTAGAGTGGGAGGGGCGATGGATCGGAATTTTATTTTATTTTGTTTTATTTATTTTTCAATAATTGAATTTATTGAATTTTGATAAGATTTCATGAAATCTGATATATAGATCAACTCCAGCGCGACAAGAGAGGAAATGAAAAGCGCTAAGCTGAATAAAGCAGCTCTGATAATTTCTTCTACTTTTATGGGAAGAGATAAAGATTGGGAGATAAAGGGAGGGTGAAAGATAAAAAAAACTTTGCTCCAAGCACTCCTGTTTGGAGAGGGCTGATGTGCGGTACGGCAAGCGTTAAGAGGGAATATCACTGGGGAAACTTGTAATAATAAGTAAACACATAAAGCTACAGGAAGGACTAGCCCGTTCTGTTATTCTAATTCTTCCATTATTTTTAATGTTTAGATAAGATATTCAGGCTTCAGTTGTTTATCATGCATTGTAGGCTGTCCTGCTGTTTATAGCTGGCGTGAAACATAACCGGGAAAAGGCGTCAGAAATAGCAGCTCAATGTAAAGGTAATTTGCCCATACGAACGCTCGTCATAAACACGCAATAAAATCCATAAATTTTGCAGGGAAAAAGTTGTTCTGAAAAGGACGCAGAGATGGAACGAGGGAAGAAAGAAGAAGAAGAAGAGACATTGACGAGCACAAAGAGGGGGGGAGAGATAGGAGAGGAAGTGAGGGAATGGAGGGAGAGAGGTTAAGAGGGAGGGAATAGCGAGAGGAGGGAAAGAGAAGTAAAGGGGAGGGAGAGGGCAGGTAAAGAGATAGCAGAGGCGAGAAAGGACAGTACAAACATATCTGTACAGGCAGACAGACTCACTACACACAGACAAATATGTATAAAGGATTGAATGTATTGGGAGCATGTTTAGCTCGGAATACATAAATGTATACCCCTACATACATAGGACCCCTACCTAAACATTCATTGTATTCTGTGGTATACGTCAATGTTGTAAGGGTCTCTTTTAACGTATTCAATGTATTCCATATTATACATATTTTTCTGAGTGTATAGGGGTGCCAAGGACTGGGGGGGGGGCTGGAACTAGAGATATTTAGGCATTTTCAAAGAAACGGTGATTATGAAATAAATGGTAGGGCGAGCAGAAGGCAGCGCTCAATTTTGGTTCCTTTTGCATCAGAACAAAAAAAATGAATGAAGTCCTTGTTCGCATGTGAGCACACTTCACCTCTTATGAAGCACAAAGCAAAGCATAGGCTTTCAAATCTCCGTTTCTGAATTTCTTTCTGAAGCCATGAACATTCTCGCAATGCACGCATCGATAGATTCCAAATACCTATGCTTTTACCTCGACTACAGGTTCGCAGAGTGTGCGTTGAGTTATGTTTCAGGTAGACAAAATGTAGGGAAGAAAGGTAGGATAAATAAATACCATTCACGTAATGATGTTCATAATAAGGAGAAGCCAGGGTCCAAAAGTTCTCTCTCCGAAGGTGATCTTCGAAGGTGACGAGAAAGGGAAGAGAAGGACAACAGAGGGTGGGTTGCACATACACACAAACACACACACACACTCATACCCGGATCGCTTCCCCCCTCCAAAAAGTGGGCTATGTAAACCGATTGGGTGGTGGGCGGGGGGGAGGGGAGAGAGAAAGAGAGACCCTCGGAGGGAGGGAGTGATGGGTAGGTAGTCCGTCGTGATCTCGTCCTCTTCACACGTACTGTCCATCCCTCCCCCCACTCTCATCCGGTAGAAAGAGGAAGTTTACTGTACTCTCCACCTCTCACTTGCCTACTGTACACAGATTACTCGCTAGCTAACGGGGGTAATGGATACTGGTTTGGAGGCCCTCTTGAAGCTTGGACTTGGACACCTTCGAAAGAGTACGAAATTAGAGGTGATCGATCGAGCTTGTTTGTACATTTACTGAAATTGAGAATGAACAATATTGGATCCGCTATTTAGTAAATTCTCTTGTTGCGCTGGTCGAAAGAGTGCGCGTTGAGTTATGTTTCAGATAGGCTATATAGAAGGAACCTATGTTAACTTAATGTTGGGTAACGTACCCTGCGTGACATTCGCATAATGTAGCTAAAGAGGTGGTTATAATATTACGCACTAGGCAGAAATGTGTCGCTTACGAGGCCATTTCACATTAGTCAACGTTGTCTACGAAATATGCCCACGTTCTCCTATTGTGGTGGTCGGATGACAGTGCGTTGAGATATGTTTCAGCTATCATATGTAGATGGGGCTTCTGACTTTACTTGATACGATGTCACGCAAAAAGGATATGAATAGTGTACTTTTCGACGATATGTTTCGTCGTTTTTGGTGGCCAGAAGAGTCGCGGTTATGAATGATGCGTGAAACATAGGCATCAAAGGTACACGATTCGTATCCTCTAGTCACGTATAGATACGCTGGAAGCAATCCAAACGAGAAAATAGTACCTAGAAAAGATCGTTTACATGATTGGGTAGAAATGAGCCGCTTGCCAAATAAGCTCAGGAAACACCAGCCTAGCTCGCACGCTCCATTCCACAGTCTTCAACGGTAGAAGATTAGGAGACGATAAAAGACAGGCAAGCTATATATTTGCACCTCATGCTCTAGGTAAACAAAAGAACGATTAATATTATTGAATAGAAATCGACATCAGTAATTCTGGCGAATATGCGCTAACGATGTTCACTTCGGCATTGGTAATTACTAGCGGAACATAATATCATAAACTGGGTTTGCAATTGAAATCGAAGTTGTTATGCAGTAAACCTATATTTGCAGAGTGCTTTTAGATGACAGCTACTTGATACAAGCGCGAAATAGTCGAACAAAGATGCAAATCAAGAGAAAACATGCAAAAAAACGATGTCCAGAATATTTCGTTCCGCTCGTAACACTAATGCCGACTTCTTAGCACAAATTGGTCAAAAGTCGCATTGACGTACATTTTTATTGATTAATAGCTTCCCCTTCGTTTCGCTGAACTTTAGCCCGTCCTTTAGCAGGCCATCGAATAGAGAGCCAGGATACCGCAGCGACAATGGATTGTGGTGATATCGGATACGGTAGACAGGGGGGAATACACGGATAGTTCAAGTGGATCAGCACAAAGCGAGACTGCACCAATAGTCCCATACACAGAATAGTTGCGTAAGGGTAAATGGATTGGAGAGCTTTTATATTATAGGATCAGATGGTTAAATAAAGCAAAGGGAGGAATATAGCGCTGATCAACAGACCAACTGGTAACTGGAAGAAAAAGGAAGTAAAATAGGGTGGATAAGGTTGAGAGGGGACAGGAAACGCTACTACAGAAGGACATGGCAGAGAGAGAGAGAGGGGTAAAAGAGAAAGAGAGAGAAAGGTAAGGGGGGTGACCGGGAGGGGTAGGCAAACATTATAGTCATATTGTGAGAGGTGAGAAGAGGGCAGAGTTGGTAGGAGAGGGAGAGTGGAGAGAAGAAGAAGGGAGTGGGGAGAAGGATAGATAGTGAATATTGAACACGGGGAAGAAGGGTTTAGTGCCGTCGAATCGGGTCTTTTCCACGGTTATGTTTCGTGTATTATATAAATCCAGCAATAACCTGGTTATGCGGAAGTAGATGAAAGATAACCATAAAAAGGACCCGATTCGACGGCTCTAGAAGGGTTGTCTGGAGTAGATGACAGAGAGCTGCGCTGATTCCCTTTCAGAACGAATAGCATTCGGTAGGTTGCCACCTTTCCTATACTTGCGACGAGAGAGCATTGAGGTATGAAGAGACTGCAGACAAATAGGATTGAGTTTACTGATGAAATGGTTTCACCAATAAAACGGTTGTCATTATATTTTTTGTATTGAACGCCTTAGCTCCGTATAATCACCGGATAAGCGCTGTCAACGAGCACAATAGTATAGCGTGAGAACAATGGCGATGTTGCCTCTAGCCGCCGGTCATACGAAATGAGAATGTGGATGCAGTCCTAATCAACGTTGCAATCGGAGAGCACAGGAACAGGAGGGCCAGGTGGGAGGGGAAGACCCTGGGGGAAGGGAGAGAGAGTTCTTAGAGAGAGAGGGAGTAAGAGGTAAGAGAGGAGGGAGAGGGAGGGTTATTGAAGACGTAAGAGAGTCAGCGTAACGGGAGAATACAATCAAAGCGCATCGGCGCCAGTCTGGAAATAACTTGGATTGAGAAGGGAAAAAGGGGGAGGAATGGAGGGTAGAGGTCAGAGGGGATGAAGTAATGATGATGGGAAGTGGAGGAGAGGCGGAGAGGGAGATAAAGGTTAAAAAAAAGAAAAAAAGAAAAAGCAGTGTTGATATCGATATTTATCCTGTTGCGCCAGCTCACAAATTGAAAATGCTGAGATTTTCTGCTCTTATGGTCCCCGTGAAACATAGGTCGGCGAGTTCAGTAAAACAATTTCTTTCAAGATTTTACTTACAGTTTTTCTTCCATTAAGCTGATTTTTTAAAGTAATCAGCGATCGAATTTTCTTGCGGTCATTGTACGAAAAGTAGATTGCATGGACCGAACACGAATGGCATACGGAAGGGAAGGGGAGATAGGGAAGATGGAAGATGAGCTAATGACAGGTGGGGGCACATGGACAGCCGGGGGAGAGGGGTGCCAGAGGCACGTACAAGGACGAATGGAGAGAGTAATGTGACTAAGGGAGCGGGGGGGAAGGCAAGGCAAGAGGTTAGACGGGAAGGTGAGGAGAGCAATGCGAATAGGGCACAATGTTCTGACAGGAGCGCAAATCTTAAGCAAAGATGTAGCCAGGAATCTCGCACGGTAAGCGCATTTTATCGCGCATTTTTGCTCTTTCGCTTTACATTTGAGAACATGGCGATGGGGGTAGACGGCGTACACCGGGTTGATAATCTTGTATCTAAGAGGTGTTTGAGCATGCAGCCAGTTTCTGTTGTGTTTCCAGAGAGTGATATGCAATAGATAACCTTCCCGAAGCTAGGATCGGTGAGTTAGCCACTACATAGCTAGCATGGAAGAAATATGTTTCATCTCCTATATATAGTAGTGGCGATAACAGCTCTCACGATAAATTCGCAAAGTAACTGCTATAATATCTGTAGAAATTGAGTCCTTTGATGATTATGTTTCATGCACTATCCGTACTGTATTGCTGAAGTCATGAAAGAATCATTGAAGGACTCGACAGCCCAAACTCTAAACGCTTCCACTGCCCTTTACCAACTCCAGCGTACTCTCTCAATCCACGCTTCTCTCCTCTTATTCTTGTTAGTTAGTGTCCGTCCCTCCTATTCCCCTCAGACCTACAACAGATGTGCTCAGTGCTGAGCCCTACCGCGACGTGCGCCCTTGCCTTACTCTATCTCAAGCTCCATGTTTTCGGTGGTCTGTATGAAATCATAATATCACTTTACCTGATTTCTCAGTCAAAACTGGGAATTCTCTCACGAAAGTGCGTGTGAAAGCGCTGTAGCAGGCTCTCGAGAACTATCGATATTATGCTTTATCCTGTACCCCCGAAAACATTTGTTCACTTTTAGCTTTTTCAAGGTCTACCAGCCATTAGCCACGATAGTAAATGACTGCGTTCCTGCGCAACGCGATACAGCGGCACTCTGTGATCTCTCCTTCTCCCCTCTCGTTTTTCCGATATACTCCTCCTGTTCTTGTCATGTCCAACTGAAGAGTGCCTCAGTAAATATATCATCGGCATTGCAAATCCCTGACTATGATGCTTCTCTTTTTTATTATTTTTAGACACTCCGCAACTGATTGTAATTGGAAAACCTTCTCTCTCGGGTATTTACGCCTCTTCTGAAACATAATAAAACTTTTCTCCTAATAAACCGAGCGCGTTTTACTATAAATTTTGAACTTTCTCTCGATTAGAACAAATAAGGTATTTATCACATCATATCATTTATCAGTGTGTTGGGTCGCGGAAGTATGGAAAAAAATCAGCCGCGCACGTTTTACTATAAATTTAGATGTGCTTACCACAGAATAGCATGGTACATTGTTGGCGAAAATGTTCCGTCATGACGAAGAGAGTGCAGACAAAGCAGGCGTGAGTTTACTGACGGCCGTCAGTAAACTCATGCCTGCTTTGTCTGTACTCTCTTCACACCGCTTCGCTCTCTCGTAGAGTAAACCCAGAGTATCAACTGATCGTAAAACATAACTGTCAAGAGACCCGAATGGAATGCTCTACTCTCAATACTCCCCTCCCCAAGCCATCCCCTTCGGTGCTCTTTGTCCGTCTCTTCTTCACCATCCCCTTTCTTCATATTCACCATGTTTTCCTCTTCTCTTCTTTTCTTCTTCTTTATCCCCATCTCCTCATTCTACAACCTCATGTGTGGTCTCACACCCATCTTATCGTGATCGTCTTCGATCTCCCTTTCCTACTAGTCCCTTATATTGCAAAAAATCATTTCCTCTTCTATCGCTTTTCCCGAAGTTTATCGTTCTTTCTAAGGTCGGTATTTATTTTTCCTCGTGGCTAGTTCTCCCCTAGCTCTAAAACACAAACAGCCACAAGCTGCAAGAAGCCCTTTCCTTCTCGCATACCCGTCCTCTCGTCCTTTCCCCCTTCCATTCAGCAGATCATCTTCTAGATCACTGTTTCTACCCATTATCCCTCCTCCAATACCCTCTCTGACTCTCTCCCATTGATACTCTGCCCATGTCTCTAATTCTCTGATTCTCTCCGATCTCACACTATCTCCTCGCTCTCTCTTCTCTACTCCCTCTCATCTCGAGCACTCTCTCAGTCCGTTAGACAACTCGCGCCAACCGCCCGTCATAAATCTTGAAGCGACTGACCAGAACTCTTTCGTACAGCTTTATTTTTTTCTTTGAATTTTATTTAGGCATACTATTAGTTAAAGGGACATGGAAGCGAGAAATTTTGTGAAACCGAACATGACCATACTTCTAGAATATGTTTCTGAGAGGATAATAAAGATAATAGTGCTTGAAAAATATTTTTAAAAAATTCCTGCGTCGAGAGATATTTATTTGTTCCGGGAATACGTCGATGCCGTTTAGGCTGATTTTTGGAATATGGTAGCCCAATATATAGTAGAGAAAAGCGGAACGTATAATTCGAAAATACGGTCTGGTAAAAGTTACTGGCCTTAGCGAGAAGTGGAATTTATGCGTCATCTTCGGAACGATTTATTTTCGATTTTACTGCTATCGATTTATTCTGCATGTTTGGGTGCTGCGTGCATTCTTGCAGCTTCTTTTATGTTTTCTTTTTCAGTTTTCGCTCATTATTGAGTTTATGATCTTGCATCTGAAAACCGAGCTGTGATCAGACAAAATAATGCATCAAATGTGGTCTATTTCGTTCATGAGTGTGATACTATCAAGAAATACTCAAATTGAAAAAAGAAAACAAGAAATGACACGAAATTACAACAAGAGACCGCTATAGCCGCTTCAACAGTTTCGCGAAATTCCCGGGAAGAATAAATCGTTCCGCGCATAAATACTTCCGTGTTTTAT
>LS911562.1:101328-111381 GCA_900490955.1 Micoletzkya japonica
TAAAAAGTGGATGAAATTCAACAGTCCATATGCCATTCGATGCGTCTCGATGAGCTGATGATGATAGTATATTCAGTAGTTGAAAAAGTTTGACATTTGATTGAGTTATCGCGGAAAAACATGCCAAAAACGTATAAAATGGCGTTTTTCGCCCTTAAGAACTATCGTCACCTAAAGTTTTGAAACCGGATTCTGAATCTGCAGGAAATTCTGCACAATATATATTTTTTCTAGAAAAATCGATGGGGACAGACATCGACTTTTAGCCCTCTGAAGTGACCTCATTCATGCGAACTGCAAAGGAAAAGTGAGGAATGCGTTCCGCATTAAGCGTTTTTTCGCCTATCTATGGCAAATCAAATGGAGTTCGCAAGCCTTCGAGCTATAATTTTTTAGCATAGGATGAAATATTTTAACATTATATATATTTGAAAGAGTTATGAGTAATAATATTAGGAATTTTAGGTGAGAAGATACTACTTTTTCTTGACATTTCTTCTGGAATTTTTCTTTTCTATATTTCTTGAAACGTATTTCATCTGTATTCCATTTTACTTGCAGGCTGGGTAATAGTTCCCTACAACTCCAGTTCCTTTTAAGGTATAAAAACATTCCACCTTCCCTACTGTTCTTAGGAAATCCTATCCGACTGGGGAATTTTCGCTCAATATAGTGCACCTCCCCCTTATCTTCCTATCTCGTGCTTATGCCCTCAATCCCTCGCTTCTTTTATCGCCCTCCTTCCCTCTCTTTTCACTCTCGTCTCTTCTCTACTTCCACTTCCTCCCGCTTTTCTTGCTTTTCTCACCACCAATCGTGTTACGGATATCCACGCTTGATTCGATCGCTTTGCTTTAGCCTTTTGCCTTTTTCCGTTATCTTAGTTGGCGAGACCGATTAGCTAGCCAAAGAATGCAATAATCGGACGCGAGAAGTGTTGGATGACTGTCGTCATTGGCTGGAATTTAGGCGAACACTCTGCTCGTATGATAAATACAGGGGAACACAACGCCTCTTTGCCCATCTTGCTGTTATTTACCAAAGTTATTCTTTTTCAACTCTTTCGGGCTTCCCCCTACGGAGCAAAACGATGTAGGTCTGCGTCTGCCTTTCCTCACACTGACCCACTGTTCACGTCGCGAAATTATATTATTAGCCCCGACAATGAGTTCATGTCCCCTTCAAGTTGACTGATTGCATAGACCGAATCTGTCTCTCTAGTTCCATGTCACAACAAGTATAGTGTCCCCCCTGAATACCCGTGTACATTCTTCTGCCTGGCCGAGCCGCGAGACCGGAAGGACAGCGAGAGCAGAAGGACTGGGGGGACACTTTGCACACTTGGCCAGAACCTGGCTGGGATAGGTTTTAGCGCTTTATGCCTAGTCTGATATGCCGGCTGAGAAATGTGTTTCATCGAGACTTTTTATAAGCCAGATTTTGCGTGGATCGGTGCTATCGCTTTTATGCTTCTAAAAAATACTTGCTCGTTGTCCTCCTCTTTTTCTCGCATTCTTCTTCTCCCCCCCCCCTCAGAGTATCCCCTCCCCTTCCCCATGACATTTGCTGGCAGAGTCTCCACAAGATCTCGTATTACGCGTGTCCTAATCTTTCGAGTTAGCCCCAGGGCATTCTTAGGTCTAGGGAAAACTTCCTCTCAATACCCTCCAGGAAGCTTATTTTAAAAGTCGTGGGCAAAACTGCGTCGATTTACGTTTCACGTGTTATATAAAATGGTGATGAGTTTTGCACAGGTGCTAGATACATCCATTTCTCTAAAATATAGCAGACTAAACATTCTCCGAGCATTTGGGAAAGAGATAGGTCTTCTCTGATATCACCCCGTTCCCATGTCTCATCTAGCAAAGTGTCGCATAGATCACCCCCGACTGATTGCCGGCTCGTAGAGAGAATAAGCTTGGTGATCTGATAGGAGGAAATGGTGGAGAGAGATTGGGAGGGAGAGGGACAGGCAGAGAAATACGCGGAAGGAATGCTTGTTTTGTGATAGTTGCAGTAATTGGCCGCGACAACCAATCTATCATACCCCCCCTTCCATTCGCCTTTCCCTCTCTGCGCCCTCTCCCTTCGCCCTTATCTCTCCTCCCTCTAACCATCTGCGTCTCTCACCTCTGCCTTGTCTCTCGTCCCTCCTATTCTACTGTTACAGATGCCTCCTCTATGATTACTTCGCAATTCCATCGAGAACAGAGCATTTCGGTGTTCGATCGTTTCAATAATGTGATTGCATTTCTGAGATTCTCGCCCCTAGTTCTGCAAATTATACGTATACAGCTAAAACGTAAGCGACAAGCTTAGCCGAACGTAGCTTGGAGCTCTTTCGTTTACACGAATCGTGTCACCAGTAGTGTTTACAATGAAGAAACCCCGTGGGGTTCTCGTTCACTTCCCCCCTCCTTTTGAGGAGGAGTTATACTCAGATTGCTATAGTTTTCTGCAGGCCATGAGTGATTGATATGCCTAAGCATAGATTAGTAGATTCCTAAAATCGATAACGTGAAACGCTTCCCGGTAAAATACATGATTGGATCTTATCGATGCGCGAACTGTAATCACTAGGCAAAGCTTTTGTGCTACAGTCTAATGGACCCGTAGATTTAGAGTTATGACCAAGCCGCAACCCTGCAAGAGTCGCGATGATTCATCCGCACTCTTGAGATATTGCTCACCGTTCGAGTGCGCAATACTGTAAACATATTACCTACTGTGTCGTTGAGTATATCGGTTGCCTATAATTACAATAAAGAGGCGTCTCACACTAAATGCAAGATAATCTTCTGTGCTTATACTCATCTTGAAACATATCCCGTAGCTTTACCGAGCACAACTATCGCCGTCTGCTCTGGTGTCGCCTGCATACAGGTAGATCCTAATCGCGTCTGTTTGTCGCTTGCTCCCGCCTTGACAGATAGTAGTAGCTTTATCAGTAGTATGCAATATTTACTGTATCCAACGTATTTAGGAGAAACGGTTAGCAAGTAAATATCTGCTGAAATTCGCGTGAACTATCTGTTCCTCCCCACCAACTCCTCTTCTCTATTACCCTCTATTGGGTGTGCATACACACTTTTTACAATAGTCTCTTACTCTCTCGTGCCCATCCATTTGACACTCTTCCCCATTACTCCTTCCCCTTACTCCCTCACTTTGTCTCTCTTTCTCTGCTCCTCTCCAATTCCCACACTCTCTCCCTCTCTCGTTCCAGGGTTCGCTCTTCCATTTGTGGTGCGTCTACCGTCGGGACGCGCGCGGACTATGAAGAACCAGGTATGCTTCAGGTTTGAAATATAAGCCGGAGTTGAGGCAATCTTCAATATATACTTGCACAGCGAGCGAGCGACTACTATAGCCGAAAAAATTCCGTCAGTAAACTCATTCCTATAGGAATACTTTGTCTGCATTCTCTTCATACTACTTCGTCCTCGTAGCACATTCGACTGTCCGTACATGGACAGTGAAAAGATTATTGTTTATTCCTTCAAGCTAGCAAGCTCTTTAACCCTTCTTCAAAAGGTGCACGTTCCCATCAGTCAGTCTCTATTTCCGTCCCGTCTCATAGTATATGTCCTTAGTCCTCTCCCTCCTATTCTCAGCTGTCCCCCATCACCCCTATCTACCCCCCTCCCCCCGACACCTTTGCTTTGATTGACGCGGTCACTCCCCATCATCTCCGCGTCACTATCCCTCCATATACTCGCCCTTTGCTACGGCCATCCTACGATCTCTAAAGGTGACCCTAGTGGACTTAGCGTCTGACCCTTAGTCTAACCCTACGAACTCTCTAGGGTTACGATAGTATCGTATACGCCTGGTATTAGACAGATTTCGGTCTTGTCCTAAATCTGAACTCTCATGCATGCGATAGCACAATCTGCGTGACTTTGAAAGGTATTTTCCTCTTTTAGATCTGGCAATGCTTGGGCTGCAGTATGAAAGAGTCTGCATTTTGCCACAATGATTGTTTCTTGAACGAAGAAGGAAAGTAAAATGTAAGCAATCCTTTCGACTATATCGTCGCTCTTGCTGTCGTTCCTTCCAACTATTTTATTCTATTCTCCAGCCAAGTCCGCCTTCTCTCTAACCAGTAAATAGTCTAACTCGGTCCAAACACCATTTGGAGGGGCGTCAGGAAGGGGAGAGAACGAGGGGCTCATTCGATAGAGACATCGACGCGGAAAAGTATCGCGAGATAGCTGGCTTTATCTTAGGCTTACAAGCTTTGCTATAGTCTCTGTTCTTGGGTCTTCATTAGAGGGCAGAATATTCATCTGCGGATTTTAGCAAAACTGAACACGAAGATAGAAAGCATAAATAGTATGTGCGTTGTCCCACCTATTCAAATTGTTCCATCATCCCTTCTGTGCTTTGCCAGTTTCCCTTGCAAAGGCTTGTTGTACTTGCTTTAATTGTCGCCACCACATGTTTCTTTCTCTTTCTCTCTCCCTATCTGGCACTATGAGAGAGATCGAGAGGGAGGGGAGGAGAAAAAGGGAGTGGATTGCGCAACCCGCGAGAGCATAGATGGCACAGAGAGTCAGAACACTTTTACTCTTTCGCCCTCTCTTACTTCTTATAACTTCCCTTAATTTCACCACCAATCATAGCACTCAAACGACGGTAAGTGCCCCTCTCCACACCGCCTATCTGACCCAGCGCACCGGCCGCGCCCCGATTGAATTACTCGTTCCGGGGTTTAGGTAATGCCGCGACTGCGACGCCGGCAACACGAAAATTTCGCTCGGCTTCGTCCCGTTTTCGGGTTATGCGATTGTTTTGACGGGTATTTCACGTAGTGGCAGCCAGCGACGCAATGCAATAGACCTAATGTACATGGAGGACCCGCGGGGAGTGTGTCGCGAACCCTTATAGGCAGCAGTTTGGCGGTTTTACGCATTTTAGAGCGGTAAACAATTTGCGAAATTGGCTCGAATTCTGTTTTTTTTGGACGATTCCTAAATTGTGCACGTAATCTTCGTCCTGTCAACTGGCCCGGAAATGGCCCTCATTCCAGAACATCAAGCGCGTATCCGCTGTTTGATGGCGGTGCAATGAGGCACACACATGTTCGTCCTCCCAATCTCTTCCATTTTCTGCCTTGTCTTCCCCTGTCTCGCTTATTCTTTTCCGCTCATGTATTGTGCTTGGTTCATTGCGCATGCCATTCGCTTTGGCAGGAGCGTCCTTCATCGTTTATACTGCGGGTTGCTGCTCAATTATTTATCACACGCTTCTCTCTCGCGGCTAATCGACCGATAATCGAATTTTTTTTTGGCCGTAGTTGTAGTATTTCCGTTCAAACTTGACCTGACGATTATTTTCAATAATTTAAGTTGTACAATTTTGTATTCTTGCAGAAAATGCGCGCGGCGTACCACTCGGAGTACCGGGCGGGGACGATGGACACGAGCGAGCTGGATCCCTGTATCGCGGCTGAGAGCAGGCTCAAGAAGTCGCCCTTCTCGACCAAGTACGTCCAGCTAGCTCGTATTTTCTGCGAGATGAAACTACCATCTTGGATAACTAAAGCTGAAAATTGAATGGCGATAACGAAAAATCGGTATTATGAACAAAAAAAGTGCTTTGAATTGTGCTGATCAATTTTTGCTAAACGCACAATAAGATCGCACTTCTTGTGCAGCTATCCTGTGGGCAGCTCTAGTCAAGCTCTTCCGTGAAAGCTTTGCAGGCGAGCCATTCCTCTCAGTGAAATCAAAGCGCGAACCAGTACCTAAATCACTCACATATGCTGCACCTGACATACTCTAGCATAAGCACAAGGGAAGTTATAGTTCATAACTCACAAATCACCTTTTTGCCCTTCCCTCTTAAACTCTTCCTCCCCTTCTCCTTCCTCTTCTCTTTACTCTTCATCACCAGTCCAAGCTGCCAATCAGTCAAGCGTATGTGCATGGACTGCAGGCGCCTCAGGCGAAACAATAAGCCCCTGAGGGGACGAGGGAGGAGAGGTGCGAGGTGGAAAAGGGAAGAGACAGAGGAGAGAGCAGGGGAATGGAGAGGATTAGACGGTTAGAGGGCAGAATATTCAAACAAGAAGGGGAGAGAAGTTAGTTCCCCCCTTTGGCCGTATGGCCGCACAGTCGGATGAGGACTGCGTGTACTATATCATCGGGTAAATTTTTGAATGTTTGAATTTCGCGCCAAAATCCCTACGCAAATTCACGATTTCCATTGCAGCTAATTAGCTCAGCTTGTGAAATAAGTCAATAATTAATTAATATTACCGTATATTTGCAGGAAGAAGCGTACGTTCTGTCTCATCGGCATTCTCCTGCTCATTTTCATTCTCTTCGTCGGACTTCTGATTGCCTTCATCGCCTCCTCGTCTTCGTCGACTGCTGAGTGAGATTTCTGTACCCTTGCATTTTGAAAGTTCCCGCCATTTTGAAGATTCAAATGTAGCCTGATATTCAGGCCTGCCTCCAGCCAGGACTACGATGAGCTCGATTCGCGGCCGATCGGAGAGCTGAAGATGCCCCCGAGACCGAAGTCTAGGGACGAACCGGGTACGGTAGTGTACGGTAGTGTCATATCGCGTCCAATTGGTTGGGGTGGGGGCACTGAACTAATAGGTTTTGGCAGAAATATTTTTACAATCTTGGAAGGCTAACGTTTCTGGAAAACTGTAATTGGTATACTTTGCGAACTCGAAACTTCCAAATTAGAATATTCCATTTGGGCTCTTTATATGCCTTTTATTGCTTACTCATTGTCAGCGCTAAGAAGCCTTGGAAACATCGGTAACAAGAAGAATAAGGCCCTATGAGTATAGTATGAAACTTATTCACTGCCATCATTGATGAGTAAAGTTAATTTTATCTGTCTTGATGCGGTATTCAGTGTTCGACGAGCCCTCTCGCTCGCACGTTCTGCTGCCGACCGCGACGCGTCGCCCGTCCGTCGCGTCGACCGCGCGTCCGCACGCGTCGCGTACGCGACCGCTTCTGAACAACGTAGTCAGTCTATGTCTTCGCTGTTTGTACTTCTCATAGCACTCCCGTCTAACGCCTTGTAATAGACCACCTTAAAATGAGCTCTAATCCATTCCACCTTCTTCTAGTCACAGCCTAGCCCGCCCCAACGGAGAATAACCACGATTCGCGTTCGACTTACTGTAGGTGGTGGATGCACAAACACACAAACGCACACCTTTCATGAACGTTCCTTTGATGATTGCGCACATTTCATTAGCCCTTCCACTAATTTTTTTTTCAATAAGTAGTCATCGAAGAAAACACTTTGCACTTTTGGCACACGGTTACCGTACTCTGGGTCACATCTCATCATCTCTTTCTTCTTGAGTAAAGTGCATTTAACACCTCTGACAATGAGAGTTCACTCTCTGACTTTTCATAATTTTGAGTGTGTCCTTTCGACCTGTCCCACTCCCCCTCCCCACATGACTTGAGTTCACTAATCGCTCGAGGTCTTTTGATTTCTGCTAACCGGACCGGAATTTAGTTAATCAGTACTTTAATTTGGGAAAAAAATACTAATTTCGTAGAAAATTGTGCTCGTCCCGATCCTGGGGCATGTGGTTGAAGAGGAGGAGGAGGAACGAGATGCGTCGTCTGCCAGTCTCGATTGGGATCGTTATGTGAGTAGAGAGGCTCTCTAGAGATGTGCAGCCGCGTGGCAGAAAGCATGCGCTTTTCGCGTCATGGATAGTCTTCCTCGAGCAATACCGTGTGGAACTCGCTTCTCGATGTTTCTTCTCGCTTGCCCCTGCCTTGGTCAAGCTTTTGCTTGATTAACAACTTACCTGTGCACCTTGTTTCATGACGTAAGCCGCATGAATCTCGGTCAAACTATTCTTTGGTAATGCTGTGTCGTGTGCACTCCTCTTCTGTGTGACAGCCCCCACCTCTTTCGTGAGGCTTACGGTATTGGCTTCCTCTTTGTTGGTGTTGTTCGTGGTGGGACCCGTCGACATTTCAAGAAAGGTGATCTTTGATCTTTCGCAGGAGGTGATCGCGCCGGTCGTGGACATGGGCAGGGGACGGGTGGTAGAGGTGGAGACCACGACGACTGCTACAACCACTAAGATGAGGACGACGAGCTCGACGACGACGTCTACTAGTACGACTACGACTACTACGCAGAAGCCCACCACTACCACTACGAGGTAGGAGATGGGAGCGATGAAGGACTTTCAGAGGTCGAGATCAGGGGATAAGTAGTCGTATTTGAAATTTATTTTGCGGTAGGGGTAATTTTCCGTCGGCGGTAGGGTAGGCATGTAAATCGAGAATTTAGAACAGCGGCGGGGGTAATTTTGCGCGGTATTGGTCATTTTATAGTAAAAGACGGTTTGCGGGAGGGGTCTTACCCCGAAAAATATAATCAAATACAGTATTTTTCCCCTGGTCGAGATAGTAGAAAGACGGAACTTGAGAGTTGAAAATCTGAAATTCGGTCTTTTAGGGAATAGGGAAAGGAGGCATGCTGCCCTAGGTACTGCCAGAAATGAGGTTTATTTGAATATTGCCTTTTCAGTGAGATTTAAGCAAAAGAACGATCTAAGCAATATCGTGTTACTTTTCAGCCGTCCCACTCCTCGCATTGTAACCACGCAAAGAACGACCACCACGACGAAGGCTACGGATGCACCGTATACGAGGAAGTCGGAGACTGTCGAGGAGGTACGGTAGGGGTACGGTAGGAGTACTGTAGGATGTATTCGGAAGACAGCGTACTGTAGTGCAGCAGGATAGGCAATCTATTCATGAAAGCGCTCTGCAACCAATGCGGTGCAGCCAGCTGTCCAAGGGGGTTGTGCTGTTATTGATGAGATTAGCCGAGGGAATGGTCAAATATTATATATTATAGTATAAGGGAGGAAGCAGCCTCTAACCAAAAGAAAATTCTATGAAAATTCTTCGAGGGTTCCAAAATGTGTGGAAAAACATAGTGACAATAAAAAAATCGAAGAAAAAGCTCGAAAATCGCAAGTTTTGTTTTTTCGTTCCGGGCTTCCGTCGTTGAGAAGAATGTCGCTTTTGGCTTAATTCCTTTCGCTAAACACAGTAGCGTCGTCGTTGAGCGAAATTTCAAAAAAAATCATTTCTCGAATACTATTAATTTTTATCATTTTTCCTTTTGGTTTTATGCTAATTACGGCAAACATTTTCATATAAGCTTGACTTGAAAAGCACTTCCATGTCCCTTTATTAGTATGGTTGGGAAAGAGATGTTCCGCCAGTCGTCTCATTCCTACTAGAGTGCGGACAACGTAGGACTGACGTTTACTGGCGGGGTTAACTTTTTCGTTAATAGCACTGCTCTTTGCAGAACTGCGTGGAGCACTCGTCGCTCAAGCTGGGCTCGGGCATCTACCGTATATCGCCCGATGGAAGGAGACCCGCGGCCGACGTCTTCTGCCAGATGGAAACGCCCGAGGGCGGAAGGGACGAGGGATGGACGGTCATCCAGAGGTCAGAGGAAGGCCTTCTCATTCGGGGTGTCTTTTGACGGTTCACTCTCTATCGTCAATCGTGCCCCTTGAAAAGACGCGAGGGACTTTGTGGGTTAATGACAGAGCTACTAATTGGTTTTTATTGATTATTTAAGGTCATTTTTAAAATAGCAAAGGCCATGAAGCGCAATTCTGGGGAAAAACTTATAAACAAGCTTGGGTAATTGTTTTTTTTAGTTTTCACCACTTTGAATAACTGTTGAAAGTCAGTTTCAAGATATCTTACCAGCGACGGCTGTGCATTAGCGAATTATGCTTCACAACTCACATATTAGGACAGCCATGCGAGTATTTAGACTAGTTGGCTTCTGGTTCTAGTACGATTATAAAAAGTGATGTACTGACAAGGAGATGGTCTGACCTCGCGGAAAGGGATTCAAATGAGACATGTACCATTCGAAAGAGGGTCAAAAACGGAGTAGAAAACGATGTTCAATTTTTGCGGAGGGCGTATCTAGAGCGAGATAATCGTCATTTTCTGGAAGTAGGGATCCACCATTGCGCCGCTTCCTCTTGTGAGGCGTCGCCTGCAGCAGGCT
>LS911574.1:20323-35946 GCA_900490955.1 Micoletzkya japonica
TGAGCAAGAACTGAAAAAGAAAACATAAAAGAAGCTGCAAGAACGCACGCAGCACCCAAACATGCAGAATAAATCGATAGCAGTAAAATCGAAAATAAATCGTTCCGAAGATGGCGCATAAATTCCACTTCTCGCTAAGGCCAGTAACTTTTACCAGACCGTATTTTCGAATTATACGTTCCGCTTTTCTCTACTATATCTACCTATGCTCTACCCAGGAGGTGGAGTGTTGGGGAGACAAACAGTATTTATCTGCTAGGGCGGGGATCGTATGATTTTAGATACAATATGAAAAAAGTGTAAGACGCCATCGAACTCTTCTTGTCAGATTGTGTGCAATATAACGCTCCGCTCTCTCGCCGGAAGTAGGTAGGAATGAGACTACTGACGGAACATTTTCCACAACTATTATACAGAACCATAGTTGCCCCTTAGTCAGTAACGACCAGGACACGGTGCTAATCTCCCAGAGAACATCGCGCACAACATTGGTGCAGGTTTGGGAGGCACGTTGCGCAACGCGCTAAACGGACAACATGGATCCGGTCAGGTTGTCTACCTCCCCACGGGGGTATGGTCCATACCGAATGACGAAGAGGGGGATTATCTAGTAGAAAAAGGTAAGCGGGACCGATCCTGGGTTTTGCAGTATTATCGCGGAAATAGTTCCGCCAGTAAGCCTCATTCCTACTTTCTCCACTCTCCTCATACCGCTTCGCGCTCTCGCTGGAAGTAGGAATGAGCCGACTGACGGACCACGTTTTCTTCAACCATAGTATTATTGGAGGAAAAGGAACGTTGAGAAATCTTTGCAGCGCACTCTGCTACACAGCATTCCAAGCGTCATAATAGCGAATAGCGGTTTCCGCGCATAGGATCCGATCCTGTAGGCGAACCAGAGAGCACAAATTTATGAATTTAAAAACATAAGTTTGTCTTTATGAATTTTACAAGCTCCGAAAATTTGGTGTTGATTGGTTAAGCCACTCTTGAGAAAATTCAAAAATAGTGGTCATTTCGCTATTAGACACATTCTTCACCGGGCGGAATGATGTGGAAGAGAGGAGATCGAAGCGCGGGCCGAAATGGGATAGGAGGAAAAGGAGAAGTGTGACACTCACGTTGAGCAAGGTCAAAGGAAGGGCGAGAGTGGGGGGAAGTCAATTTGAGAGAAGAGGAGGGAGAGCTTTTGATGAGCGAGGTTCGATGGTCGGCAACTTCAAAGGGGTTGAGGAAGTGAAAATAAATAGCGATCATACTGGAAACGACCTAGCAGGTGCTTTTGTAGAAAACTTTAGCGATCAAAAGCATTATATGGTGCTGTTTCTGATATTGTATTTACTCACAATGAATATTGTTGACGAAAGAGTTCGGTCAGTCTCGACTCATTCCTACATTGTCTGGACTCTCTTCATACTGCTTCGCTCGCCCGTCGAAAGTAGGAATGGCGATGACTGACGGACTAAATTGTCGTCAACCATACCGCGAGAGTGTATGTGAGTATGTGAGTATGTGAGTGTATGAGAGTGTGTGTAGTGAGTGTACCTGGATTGCCTAATTGCAGGGGGTATCGAGACCCGCTAATGCAGTATCAATCTACGTAGAAGGGAGTTACCTACGAGTAGCGGCGGGGGTTCCATTAGACGAGAAAGTGGCGAACGTAATGGAGGGGGGGGGGGGGCAGTGGAGATTGCGAAGGTATAGTGGAATAAATCGCTCCGTCCGTTGCTCTCATTCCAAAATGCGTCTAATTCTCTCACTTTCTCTCACTCGATATTCGGAACGGTTTACTGACGTCTCTTTTTATTCCACTATACATACGTATGTATCGAGAAAGTTTTCTGCGCTTTTGGCTCGGTATAGGTACTGCATTGATACGGGGATAAAAACTCACGTGGTTTTTTTCTATACTATATAACTAATTTTACAAAAAAAACTGTTTTTCTAATATTATGCTTTAGTTGATAATGAGCACACCGATAACTTTTCATGCCGTAGAGGATGAAGCGTAACCATCAAAAAGACCCGAATAGAAGGAAAAACTGCATTTCACCAAAGCGTTCATTTGCTTGATCTGCATATGCACAATTAGGGCTGATGAAACGACCAATTTGATGAAATGGTGGTTTCCCGAATGGAATGCGCTAAACGCATAGAGGCGGCAGAAGCCCTCTACTCTCCCTTTCCGTACGGAAGATCAGTATAGGCAGCCAAACCCGTCACGGTCGGAGAATGGGCACTTTACTGGAAAAGGCAGCGAAGAAGAAGAAGAAGGAGAACAGGGAAGAAAAGGAAGGGTCAAAGAACGGTCCGAATCACTATTAATAATGTATTATTATTATTATTATTTGTACATAGCTGAACGCTTCCCGGTAGGTATGGTTGAAGACGTTCCGTCAGCCGTCGTCATTCCTACTTTCGACGAGAGACCGAAGCGGTATGTAGAGATTTATGACGTTTACTGGCGGAACGTTTGTTTGCGTCAAAAATAGTGTGGCGTTTGTTGAGCTACAGAAAGGCATCACCGTCAAAAATCTCAAATGAAGCGATCGCGATGCTTCCATCCGAGATCCGGTCACGGTGCCCTACTATATCAGTGCGGTAGCGTACCCGTTTTACTACGATTTCGTCGTAGAAATGAAATTGAGATCTGATGATGGTATGTAATTACCGAAACGTCTGATAAAGCCTGGCCTCACCATCTCCACGTTCACTCCTCAACACAAGCCGACTTCACACAGTCCATTCGTATCGAAACTGAGATATGCTGTAGAGCTCGTCGAGCTGATCGGATTCATATAATACATTTCATTATTTGCGTATATCCCCTATCGGGAAGGAAGCGAGGCGCTCTCTTTGCGATATTCTGATGCCTGAACTGTGAAGAAGGGCCAGAGACCACCGGGAAGACAATAGGTAGATAGAGGGGTACTCGAGAGGGGAGGTAGATTGGAGGGTTTCGCACTCTCTCTGCCTCTCTGTACCTCCGTCGCCCTCCCTAATACCTCTACCTCTTACCCCCCCCCCCACCTCCAGCTCTCAAACATGACCCTCAGGGCAGCGGTTTGCCTTGTGATTACCGTGATTACAGGACGGATCAGAGGGCGGGTCGGGAGAGGAGACCGAGACGAAGAAGAGGAGAAGGGGAAACGAGCGAAGCCGGACATCTTAGCGTAGCAGTACGCAATACAAGCAACGCCCGTTGACAGTTGCAGCTTGCCTAATAGTAGTATTAGCGGCACGGGTGGCCTACTCGTCCTATCAGTGCGCTATAATACAGCCAGCCATAGATTGAACCTAATAGGACTCACTACACTGAGCGAAAGTTCACCACAGATATTGTCCCGAAATGCATTTAGCGAATAAATTGCCCCGCCCGCCAGGGAATAATTCCCCAAAAGGCCGACATTTCCCCAGCTGGCTAGTGAATTATTCCCGAAGTGCAAATCGTGGGGAAATATTAGCCAGAAATTTCGCTGAGTGAGTGTATGTGATCGTGACACACAAGCCCCCAAAAAGCCTCTAATGGAAAATCAATTCTCTAGGCTGCCGTATGAGGAATAGATATAGTAGAGAAAAAAGGAAGATATAATCGTTCCGATTGTAGCGCTGATTCCGGTGCCTTTCAAAGCGATACAATCAACTTCCAGTGTGAATCATGAGAAAGTCTAGATGTTACTGATCTCAAAACCATATCCATATTTCTGATGTATTTTCTTGGAGTAAAATGGCACCGTTTCAAAGCACGAAAAATTCGCTAAACACCGTAGCGGCGGAATCACTAATTATACGTTCCGTTTTTTCGACTATAGATACATAGTTGTGATAAGACGCGTCGCGTACATTATCGCACCTTAGAACACGCGAACACAGAGACAATGTTGAGACAGGATAAGCGAGGGGGGAAAAGGATAATGGATGGAATGGGGGGAACGAATGGGAGGAGGACTGGATTGGGAAGAAGGGGGGGATGGGAGAGGGGGGAAGTAGGTAGATAGGGGATAAGGGCGTATGAGGTGGAGTGAAGGGAACGGCTTCTTTATAGAGGCTTTCTAGACACGGGTAGTTCTTCTGGTCAGTATGCTTTAGTGCTTTGGCTACGAGTTGGTAATAACTGCTAATAAGGTGGACGCATTCGGAATCGACAGCAACGGACGGACTGGTAT
The DNA here is from genome assembly GCA_900490955.1 of Micoletzkya japonica. NCBI lineage: Eukaryota > Metazoa > Nematoda > Chromadorea > Rhabditida > Diplogasteridae > Micoletzkya > Micoletzkya japonica. Next base: position 24,490 of record LS911574.1, read on the forward strand.
AATAAAAGTGATGGGGGAAAAATGCTGTGAGTCGAAAAGGTTGAAAAGGAAATGGTTGTCCCGTTAGCTGTCGCATTCCTATTCCGAACAAGAGAGCGGGGGAGCGTTTCCCGTCAATAGTATGGTTGACGAAAAAGTTCCGTCCGTCGTCTCATTCCTATTTATGACGAGAGAGCTGAGCGGTTTGAAGAGAGTACAGACAAAGTAGGAATGAGTTTACAGACGGAACTTTTCCGTCAATAGTATCGATGCTGCTTGGGAGCAAGCAAACGCTCAAGAGCGTGAACGGGGTAGGTAGCCGCTCCCCATCTTTCTGCCTCTATTTTCGCTTTCAGCCTATCTATCAGCTCAAGCAGTAAGCAGGGCAATGGGGAGTTGAGCGTAAGTCGATTGACTGAATTGCTATCTCTATAAGCTGCGAGATGCAGGTATCATTCAGTCTATGTCACTGCGCAAATAATGCGCAAACAGTGAATCCCAGCGCGGTGGAGTGTATTCCTTGGTAAATAGCATTGTGGAATAATTTAAGTTGCGCGTTGGGAAAGTTGAGTCATACCTTCATTGGGCAACGGGAAGAAAGACAAGATCGGGATGAAAGACAGCGGATCACATGAATTGTAAGATCAAGGTGAAGAGTATCGCTTTTCCTATTACCTATCCTATGGGTCGTGCCAGTCCCAACGCGCGATTACCTACGACGATGATGATGGGAATGCCAGAACCAGACCGAGACCTGCTGTTCTGGAGTGTGTAATAGATACAGACTGGAGGGTAAGGTAGCAAGAGGCAAGAGATGATTACGGTGTATTGAGTAGAGATCTGCACTCGAGTCCTTTTAGCCAGTCTAGTGTCGCGGTTATGAATGATCACAGTATTCTGACAACAGTCAAAATGTTAAGCGAACGGAAAGCCGAAAAATAACCATGATTTCGGTAGGAACTCTCGCACGGAAAACACCGTAACCTAAGCATTTTGGCTTGTTCGCTTAACATTTAGAACACTGTGTGATGCATGAAACATACGCATCAAAAGGACTCGATTGCAGAACTCTAGTATTGAGACAGTTTTGGGCTTGGGCAGAGATGCGGCAGACTTGGTGGTCCGAACTGCACTAAAATAACGAAATCGAGTCTTCTAGATAATCTCAGGTATAATCTCAAGCAACGCTGATTGGCCTATCGAAGCAGGAACAAAAAGTCGCGAGAAGACTCTCTCGCTCGAGAGAGTATTGTCTATGACGAAGCACTACATGCAGAGGTTAAGTGGGAGCGGCCCGGGGGGTGGGGGGGAGGGGGTGTTAGCAAGAACAAAAGTCTCAATCTCTACTCTCTGCTCTCCCCCTCCCTCCTCCTCCAGTTTACTTACAGCTTCTCCCCCCCCCCCCCCTCCTAACCGGTCTCTTCAGCGCTAGTTCACGCTATCTCGCTCTGTGCACCCTCTGACTCTCGGAAATCGGTCGAGGATCAAGCACAAGTGTGTATATGTCTGTGTATCGCCACCACTTGACATTATAAAGATCGCTAGTCAATCATCCTGGCTTGAATAACAACCTCGTCTATTTAGTGTACGACTGATCTTACTATGGTTATTTACCAAGATATACCTAGCTGACGAAAATGTGCCGTCAGTCGTCTCATTCATATTTCCGACGAGAGAGCGGAGCGGTATGAGAAGACTCCAGCCGAAGTAGCAATGAGTTTACTGACGGACTTTTCTTGTTGTCAATATATCCCCGTGCCGCTCGAAAGGGTAGCACATTGTGCGGCGGATTTACCCGTTTTCCAGCGTAAAATTCGCGAGCAGAGAAGGAAGATTATCCGGCAGAAAGTATTGTGGAGGGATAGCGAGCGGGTTGCACGGGAAAAGGGGGGGGGGCAGGAACCGGAGAATATTATTGGCGAAAAAAGTTTCGTCAGTAAAGAGGAAATAGGAATGAAGACAGCTGACAGTTCTCAAAAAAGTAGGCAATTTTACGTTGCGCTGGTCCTTAGCTAAATATATTTTATTAATACGGTAGTTCACATTTCTGTTCAAGAAATACCGCGAACAGCGAAAGTTCCCGTTCCCCCCTCCCCTTTTATCCAATCGACGGTAGAGTGTTACATCATGGTGCGGATTGCAGACACAGAATGATATATATACATGCACGGCGAACAAAGGACCATTAAAGGGAGAACTGGGATGGATGGAGTAAGCGAGCGGTATGGGATATATAGGTAAATAGCAGAGCGAGAGAGTACGCGAATACTGAAGAGCGGAGAGACAGAGAAAGAGAGGGCGAAATAGTCGTTCGTCATATGAGAGACACGGAGATTCTCGCGCGAATCGCGATATCATAGACGAAAAGGTTCCGTCAATAATCTTTCCCACTCTGCCTGCGCTCTCTTCATATAGCTTCGATCTCTTATCGAAAATGGGCATGAGAGGACTGACGGAAGATGTCAATGAACCGTAAATAATTGAATGCCGCTCATGCAAAAGAACAATTTTGGCATTTTTTTTCTTGACCTTCTTCAGAAACTTCATGGTATGCATTTCAGATGCATCGGCAGGTTTTAGCAAAAAAAAAAGTAGAATGACGGATTAAAACTTTTCTCAGAGATGCCCGCGCGAACTGTCTTGCCAGTAGAGCATACGATTCTCGTCCCTTTGATGAATAAGTTTCACGCAAATCTAGGTATAATATATACGTGATGGGTCTGCAATTTTATATGCAGCCTGAAACGTAATCACGTCGACAACGCGAATCGAATGCTCTAATTGCGAGGCTATTTTCTGCGCGGCGTCAAACAGACGCCCGTAAAGGAGCCCACAGTGTTCTGACAACAGTCAAAATGTTAAGCGAACGAGATGCTGAAAAATAACCCTGATTTCGGTAGGAACTCTCGCACGGAAAACACAGTATCCTATGCATTTTGGCTCGTTCGCTAAACATTTAGAACACTGTGAGCCGTTAAACGGGGGAAGACGTATGTACTACATGGGAACGCGTGGGAGAGGTCAACGGAAATGACTAGAGGAAACAGTTCGGTGGAAAAGGTCTCCGTCATTGCAGCTTGACTATCACAGGAAAACGGGAAACCAACATTTCCTCAAATCGGTCATTTCATTATCCCGTGATTTGCATACAATTAGTTTTGATGAATCGACCGATGCGATGAAATGGTGGTTTCCCCAGGAAAGCAGGTCGTCGGTTCGTTATCAATTGATCGTGAAGCATGACCATCAAAAGTAGCCGAATCGAATGCTCTAACTATGTGGTTGAGGAAAATGTTCCGTCCGTGTCTCATTCCTATTTCCGACGAGAGAGCGAAGCGGTATGAAGAGAGCGCAGACAAAGTCGGAATGAGTTTACTGACGGAACGTTATCGTCAATAATAATCAGTGCGCAGACGACGAGGAAGAGCAATCGGAAGGATTGACTGGGCGAGGAGGAAACGCGTAGAATAGTGCAAGACTGATCACTCGAGGGAAAAAAGAGGGAGGGGAGTGGGGTTGGATTGGGGGGGAAGACAAGACAAGAACAAGACGCACGTAATGATTGAGACGGTGATTGAGAGAGGGGGGAGGGAGAGAGAAATTGAAGGAGGGATAGTTGAAGGGGGGAAAGGGTACAAGCCAGGGCAAACAAAGCTCTCCCTCCGTGTGCCCTGAGGGGCGGCTTCTTGAATCATTTGTGAAGGAGATGAGGAGTAGCGCCGTCGAATCGGCCGTCCTTTTTGCGATGGTTATAGTGGAATAAAATGATACGTCCGGTACTAATTCGTCTGAACTTCTCGCCTGATACTCGGAACGAACTGCCGACGTATCCTTTTATTTCAATATATTAAACGAAATGCTTTACTGATTTATAGGCTTTAAATTATGAGAAAAAGACAACGTTTTATAGGCTACGTTAATATTGAAAACCTACAACTAATGCTAGAGTGTGCATAGCTGTTTCGCCTCCATCTGCCAGACAGCTATACATATATGTGTCATGGATTCCATAAATTGAATAATGTCCTAGTTATGAAGTGGGGGTGCTGCAAACGCAAACAAGACATCCTCGGCTGTGCAGTCGAAAATTATGTTAAATATTTTTGACGTAAAAGGAAAAGGAACAATGCGAGTTGCAGGGATATGAGAAAGGGGATATGAGAAACGCTAACATTTATTCCCTCTTTGAGACTCTTCGTCGGAGACCTTCTGTAGAGGATACGAATCGTGTACTTTTCGACGATATGCTTCGTTGTTTTTGGTGGCCAGAAGCGTCGCGGTTATGAATGATGTGTGAAACATGAGCATCAAAAGTACACGATTCCACAGTGTTCTGACAACAGTGAAAGGTGGTGTAAACAGAATTTTTGTGGTACTCATCGGGCCGGCTTTTTATGATTTTGGGCATTAATTCCAGACAAAAGCGTAGTATAAATCAAAAACATGCGCAAATTACCGAGAAAACGTAATTGAAAATCTGCTTGATGTACAGGGAATTCAAAAAATAAAGGCGCGAACAATTATTTAGACCCAATACAGTAAGATATCCGCAGAATAGTTTGCGGAAAATTACGTTTGGTCGAATGTTTAGCTTGACTTTCATTACCGTAATCTTTTAAGTCTGCACAGGCTCTTCGTGGTGGGAGTTTTCAATGTTATTCTGTTTGCACCACCTTTAAAATGTTAAGCGAACGAGATGCCGAAAAATAATCCTGATTTCGGTAGGAACTCTCGCACGGAAAACACCGTATCCTAAACATTTTGGCTCGTTTGCTTAACATTTAGAACATTGTGATTCGTATCCTCTAATCTTCTGGACACGACCATCTTTGTCTAACTTGTCAATTGAGGCACTAAAGTGCGGCTGAATGTCGCCACGTATTTACTCGTTGCAAGATTCCTTCCTGACTTCATTGATCGCTCACTCCTTTCCTTGTCACTTTTTTGCGCAGGTCATCTGAGTGATAAATAAATAAAAATTTTAAAAAAATAAATATAATTTATTTATCTCTTTTCCTGACGGTTATTCTCCCACCTTGCGCAATTCCTGCCCGTCTGGAGGTGCAAAGAGTATGCGTCTAGAACTACCTATTTTGGCTACTCAGTGGTTTCCAGTAGAAACTAGGGTCTTTCGCTAGTCGTGGATGCTCCGAGACTACCTAAAAGGTCGCTTAGCGTCAGCATAGTGGAATAAACCGATGTGCCAATTTCTTCCGTTCCAAAATGAGTGTCTAATTCTCTCAGTTTTGCAAACTCTCTCGTATTATATACGAAATGATTTTCCGACGGATCTTTTTAATCCACTAGAATATCCGTCTGTTATCTCGTTCCTATTACCGACGACGGAGCAAAGCTAAATGAAGACAATGCAGACGAAGTAGGAATGAGGCATGCTGATGGAACGTTTTCGCTAATAATACAAGCTTGAACTACCTAGGCATGGTGCGCTGTGAGAAAGATGAGAACGGCTCTTGAAGGCTTGAAGAGTTCATTCAACTGAGCTTTCAGTGGATCTCGTCGTAAGATCGAACATTCAACTATATCTATGTGTGTGGAAAATGTCTCGTCAATCGTTGCATTCTTATTAGAGATCTGCAATCGAGTCCCTTTAGTCAATATGTTTCATTCTTTTTGGTCGCAAGACGGGTCTCGGTTAGTGTTGGCAAACCCGATAACGAGAACCTCGGTCAGGAATGACCCCCTCCCAAACCTCACCCGAGGAAAAAGTTTCGTATGCAATGAGATAAAGTGCAACGATATTCTCGGGTCTCTCATTCTCCACCCGAGGTTCTCGCTCAGAACGACATTCATTCCTAGTGGTTTTCCCGTTGAAGTGCGACTTAATTCAATTATTGCTAGAACAGGCAAGCGAGTGATGATGACAAATTTGACCGACCGATTGATACGAGGTAAGAATGAGATAGCGAGGGCAATGAGCGAGAATATGGAGTCTAGTATTTGAATGCATAAAGGTCAACGATATTCTCATTTTTTTGCCTTCTCGTTCATTCGTGCGGAAAACACCTGATGGATATTTATCGGGTTTGCCAACATTAGTCCCGGTTATGAATGATGCATGAAGCATACGCATCAAAAGGACTCGATTGCAGAACTCTAATTCCTATGCCCTTCGAGAAGGCGACGAGAATCCAAACGATGTAGCACATAGCGTTCTGACTTGTCCGCGTGTTTCTGCGATTCCGGCCTGCTAATTCGAAGGCGGTCCACCTGTCAGAGAAATTGCTGGGGAATATTTCCCCACGATTTGCACTTCGGGAATAATTCACCAGCCGGCTGGAGAAATTTCGATTTTCTGGGGAATTATTCCCCAGCGGGCTAGGGGATTTATTCCTGAAGTGCATTTAAGCGCAGTATACCTCACAGTGTTCTGGGCCTTTGGAAAGCGAGCGGGGGATGGGGAGAATATGGGATCATTTTTGCCGCTTTGACGGCGACGGGGGGTCGAACCTGTCGGAGCGTGCGCGCGAGGCAAACATGTTGCCACTAGGCTAGAGTGTCATACTATTCGTACCTCTAAACAGAGCGCCCAAGATCTTGAGGTTGTTATGGTGCGGTGCGCAAACGAATGCAGACGACTACGACTTTACTTACCAACGTAAATCAATAAGATCAACAACATTAGTCTACAGTATGGATGTTCTTCTTCCTATTCAATTCAGCTCACCACATCTGAAGTGGGAAAGTCTGATACCTTCATTAATGAATAGAGCTGTTTACGTACCTCTTTATTTGCTTTACCCCCGTTGACCTCCCCTCTTGCCAAAGTGAGCTATGCCCCAAATGATCAAGCTCATGTTCCAAATGTTTATGCACACAACAACAATATGCCTCAAACGGCCAAGACGAGTAAATCGGTTTCTCCTCCCTCAACGCAGTGGTTCGTCTTCTTCGTCCATCCTCCGTCGGGGTTGTTCAGCTTGAAGGGCCAAAGGAAAATATTCGCCTTCTTGAAGTTCGGTCCGACCGTGAAGATCTCGCGCGACAAATCCTCCAGACAGACGTCCTTTCCTGAAACAGCGAGTGTAAGTAGACTGAAAGATGCAATTTACATAAGCAGGAGCACATTTAAACATTAAAGATTTAAAATCGGTTCCTTTTCGACGACATGTTTCGTTGGTCTTGGTGACCAGGCGCGTCGCCGTTATGAATGATGTGCGAAAAATAAAAATCAAAAGGAACCGATTTTAAACATCCGCGTAGTTTACGAGAGGCTTACAGTTTTCGTTAATCTTTGTTAGATTTTATGGTTTGCCTATGCATCATCTGCAAGTACAAAACCTTTCTAGAGGTTACGGTAGCTAACACACATGCTACCGTAACCTCTAACGATGGTCAAATGAATGCAAGAAGTAATCCGTATTTATAGAAGTTAAATATTGAGTAAATCTACCTCTCATCCAAATTTCAGCTCGGTATACCTATCTTAAAGGGACATGGAAGCGAGAAATTTTGTGAAACCGAACATGACCATACTTCTAGAATAGGTTTCTGAGACGATAATAAAGATAATAGTGTTTGAAAAATATTTTTAAAAAATTTCTGCGGCGAGAGATATTTATTTGTTCCGGGTGTGCGTCGATGCCGTTTACCTTGTTCCTATGCGCTAAACGCCGTAAGACTGCGCCTTGGCTGGGAAACGATTTTTGGGATATCTCGCGAAGTAGACATTTTTGTGCACTCTGGTTTTGGTTTTATATTATTTAGGCGATAAACTTTCATATGAAAGCCAATCTTTTTTGACTTCCATGTCCCTTTAAAGTAAGTTATTACAAAATTCTGGGTTGGGAGCTTTCGCTACCGTAACCGCAGGCAATACGGTAGCCTTTTGCAAAGCGAATTTTGATTCAAGCCAGGTTTTGAACTTGCAGATGATGTATAGGGCAACCCATCATGCAATTAACATCATAATTTTGTCAATTTTAAGCCATAAAATCGAACCAAGATAAACTGATACTGTAAACCTATCGGGAAATGCAGGCGCCTTTTTTACCCAGATTGTGCCCATTTGGAACGCTGTAGAGAACGTTGTGCTCAAAACGGGCAAAAATCATACATGCAAAAGAAGGAATCGAAAAAAAGCGGAAAACTTGCCAATAGACTATTCGACGATGTCGTTGTTGGTGATGGAGATGCGCTGGCTGATGAACTTGGCGTATCCTCGCTTGTAGATCAGGTCGTGGATCGATTTCGGACTGGGGTATCACCAAGCCCTCTGAACGACATTTGTCCGTATAAGGAATGCAAAGAGCACGTTAACTCGTTGCGTGCTTGAAATCTACGAATTACCATAGCGTCAAGATAAATTGGATTACAACACAGCACAAAGTGCGATGCACATCTCTACTGACAATATTAAATGATCAATGCAATCAACTCACGGTTCAGCAATATGGAGCGTCTGAAAGGCAGTCTTGCTGAGCTTGAGGAAAGTTTCCTTGTTGATCTGACGAAGCCTCAACAGCTGGAGAACCTGAAATCAAATATTTAATTAACACTAATGATAAACATAAAGTTTGAATTCCTCCTATTTTTGATTGAACACAAACTTGCACAATATTACAGGAAACTAAACGTCCAGAAAGCTGTTAAGCTCTTTCCGCTAGCCACAGTAAGCCTTAGTTTGCTTTTTCTTATTTTAGCCAAAAAACAAGCAATTCAGTATATTTCGCCTGGTTTATAGCGTTTAAATGCGCTGCACAGCTGTTCCCCCAATAATACAAAAGGGAAACTTAAAAAATCAAAAGTAGAAGGAAAATAATGCGTATTTTTCGACTGTAATATACTCATATTTATATCCGAAACATTGCTGTTGATAGAAAAGACAACGGATCAAAAGGGGGAACGGGTTTTTAGCTTTAGGCTACTATCAACCTGAACCGTGAAATTACTTAGCTCTGGGGACTTGTAAGCTGTCCAAACAAATGCTAATCGTACGTTACATAATGCGGTCATAAGCTGCCCAAGAAACGAAAGCAAATAACTATGCTTTCCACAGCACTTTAGCATAAAAGAAACGCTAATTAAACACGCAGAAAACTCGCCTTCCGGGGACGAAGGTGTTATCCGTATACCTGGTTGATACCACGTATACGGATAACGAGGACAAGCTTGGGCTCATCGGACACATAGAAGTTTCCGACCTATAAGTAACAACCATTTCGTGCAAAGCAAATGAGGAATTCCAAAAGCGCATGAATTTTACCAAAATAATATGGGGGTATGAACACACTTGTTTGTTCATGTTTACCCATTATTGGATACCTCGAAATATATACGGAAAATAAAACAGTATTTCAAGCATAATAACAAAACTATTGCGAACCTTGGAGGCTACACGACAGAGAGAACTGCTCACGCCGCTTCGTCTGTCTGTGCTCAAGAATGTACTTCTCGGCACGCTTGAAGATATTCTGCCGCTTATCCTTCTGCTTCTGCAATCAAACCATTTACACAACCATCTACACCGCGTTTTAATAATAGAACTTCCAAACTACCCAATAACCGAAGTAACTTACGTGAGTTCTGTACAACCTTGGCCCGCTGTTCGGTCCTCTGCTTCCTCTTATTCAGGATAATTTATGACTCCGGCAGCTTCTTTGCCTAGAAAGCATTGTGAAATGGACAAACATGACAAAACATATAAAAACCAAACGAATATAAAAGAATACGAAGCGAAAAATCTCAAAATCACAACGTGAAACTGGAGCCTTGGCGGAATTAGGAAACGTCGCCTACAGTATGCTTTGTGCGAGGCACACCAAATCTACAGAATTGGTAATAATCGTCCGATTTTTGGCTTTCCAAAGGTCTTGGCTTAGCCCAGAATACTGTGACCTACTAGGGTTTGAAAAAAACCAAGCTCGATTAGCGTATTTATCGTCTGACTCTCTTCATTCTTTCATCACTCTCTCGGTCTCCTAATGCGATTGATAGGTTTGGTTTTCAAACCCTAACAGGTACGGCTGACAAGTTCTTCTTTGGCCCTTTACTCATGGTTATGTTTCTGGATGGGGTGTTTGTTCAATATAAATAAATCGCATTCCACAGCATTCCAAGCGTTCTGTTAGCGAATAGCGGTTTCCGCGCATAGGATCCGAATAGGGTTTGAAAACCGCACCTTTTAAATGCTTTATGAGACCGAGAGAGTGATGAGGAGAATGAAAGAATGAAGAGAGTCAGACGATAAATACGCTAATCGCGCTTGGTTTTCAAACCCTAGATCCGATCCTGCAGGCGAACAAGTAAACGAAAAATACTTCAAAATCTTATCTTCACTACTGTGAACTCAAGACGATCTGAAAATAAATTTGTTGCAGATTCGTTCAACCGTTCTTGAGAAAATTAAAAAAATAGTGGTCAATTTGCTATTAGCACACCATTCCGAGCGTTCGATTAACGAATAGCGGTTTCCGCCCATAGGATCCGATCCTGTGGGCGAACCAGTGCGTGGAAAATTATGAATTTAAATACTTAAGCTCGCCACAATGCGTTCAAGACGCTCTGAAAATTTGACGCACTTTTGTTCAGCCATTGCTGAGTAAATTCAAAAAGTGGTCAATTCGCTATTAGACACATTCTTCACCGGGCGGATTGCTGTGATTCTTCAATCAAAAAATTGTGGAGTCCTTAACCAGGAAAATGATGTAATTTGCCAAAGAAAATCGTAATCGCAGTGTCGCCCACGATGCAGTGCTACGACGAGTCCCTCGGCACGGCGGCCATCGACAAATAGACAGCGAATAGCGAGTAGACGCCCGAGGGCGAGTATAAAATGGGTCATACTTTCAAAGTGTTATACTTTTTTCTCTGTGTATACTCCAATAGAGCGAGGGCGAATAGTTTCACGCGAATAGGCAATAGACATTAGACGATTAGGCGTGAATCTCAGCATTATTATTATTATTATTATTCTCAGGCTTAAATTTTCTTACGATTCTAAATACCAATCCGTGGTCACACGTAAGGATTCAATTGGTTGGCGTAATCAGCTTTATTATATCATAGTTTATTATTTCAATCAAAAGTATAGATATGGTTGAGAAAAAAGTTCCGTCCGTCGTCTCATTCCTACTTTTGACGAGAGAGCGAAGCGGCATGAAGAGAGTCCAGGCAAGTAAGCATTAGTTTACTGACGGAACTTTTTCGTCAACAATAGTGGAATAAACCGATCCGTCAGTTTCTTTCGTTCCAAAATGAGTCTAATTCTCTCACTTTTGCACACTCTCTCTCCTTATATTCCAAATGATTTTTTTCCGACGGATCTTTTTAATCCACTATATTAAATATAAAATTAACAAATTTGACGACAACTCTCGTGGAACCTGTAATAGTCACGATTCTTATAAGGACTTCCCAAGTCTATGACATAGTCATGCACAGCTCACAGCATTCCGCCCCTCAAGCACTTGTGCATTTATGAAGAAAGAAGCTTGTCTGTCCTACGAAGAAAGGACCGAC
>LS911574.1:55661-70601 GCA_900490955.1 Micoletzkya japonica
AACTTGACCAAATTTTGGCAGCTCTTTGGACTGCTGGGGAGGAGCTTAAGTTTGTAAACTGGTTAATTTTGGCTTATTTTTGTGGCGGCGGTGACGATACAGCAGACACCGCCATTCGCTAATCGAACGCTAGGAATGTTGCGACCGCTATGCTGATATTTTTCTAATCTTTGTAGTTCTATATTCTCTATATTTCTATATTTCTATATTCTCTATATACTCTATGTTTACCTTCTTCTCTTCCTCTTTCTTCTCTTCCTCCTTCTTTTCCTCTTCCTTCTTCTCCTCCTTGTTCTCTTCTTCCTAAACTATTTCAATTTGCTCTTGTTTATGTTTACAAACCCAACGCTCTAGAGATCATGCAACGAAGCAAGAGTCTATTTGAGTGCGGCTATCGAATACATCGAATATCTACATTCTCTGCATATCTATTTCTCTTCATCCTTCTCCGCTCTCTCGGCCTGATCTCTCACAATCTGCATTATCTCACTCGATAGTCGCACTCTAGAGCCTATGCCCCCCCCACCTTCTTCTCCTCAGCCTTCTTTTCCTCTACCTCCATCTTCGACCCCTGATATAGTATGCTTATAGTACACTGAGCGAAATTTCACCACCATACAGCACCTAGCTAATCATTCACCACACAAATGTCACCAACCCGCTGGTGAATGGAGCACAATTCACCAGCGGGCTGGTGAAATTTGCGTGGTGAACGATTCACTAGGTGCTCTATGGTGGTGAAATTTCGCTGAGTGTACTGTGTAGTCCCTCCATTATCTTATTTCCTATTACCGTTACTAACAATTAGAGGTAGATTCGCAACAATTTGATAGGTTTTGGCATACGGTACCTTCTTGGCCGCTTCCGCCTTCGGCACTCCGGCATCCGACTTAGGCGGGAGTCCGGCTCCCGACGAAGCCGTGATTCCGGCTGCACTGGTCACGGATTTCTTGTTCGACACCGACTTCATCGAGTTCTTGGCCGGTTTCTAAAAACCGGTCAGGGTTACGGTAGCTATATTATTGGTTCCGTCGTAAGCTCATTCTAACGCTGGCTGCACTCTCTTCATACTGCTTCACTCTCCCGCCGGAACTAGGAATGAGGTGACTGACCGAACCGTACCTATGGCATCGCTTCCGAAATTCCTGTCACGGTCTCGGGAGGTACGGTAGTTCCCCTACCTTTTTGGAGGAGCATCCAACGATGGAGAAGAGCGCGAGTGGCAGGAAAGCGATTAGAAGTTGGAAGATCATTGTATCCTCACAAGCTGGAGTATGGGATTACTGTGGCACAGAGTACTTTAGAAGTACGAAATGGTCACGTTGAAGACAATCTATTTATTAGGCCAGCTTTCAATACTGTAGGCTTGTTGCTTTACGGAATCGGGTTACGGTATCCTATGGTGGTTGCAGCTAGCCGTGGGTTACGGTATATTCGGCAACTTACATAGAACGAGGGTAGACGATTGGGGCGGGGCTCGGAGGCAACCGTCGGGGACGAGTGCTGGGGTAGCGAATGAGGAGGGGACGGAGGGTAGGCGGATCGAAGACAGCGGGATAACGGGATTAGGAGAAGCGAGACCTTTGCATAGAAAATAGTCTTTTTAATCGAGTTTAGCGACCAAGTGATTGACTGCAAACCGTAGAAAGTAGTAGGAAGGTGTTCGAGAGGAGTAGAGTCGGACGAATTATCGGTGATCTGATCACCCGAGTGCACTCACCGTCTGCGTCTCTTCGCACTCCTTTCCTCTCTCGGATCATTCTTGCACTTTGGTAAAACGATCGCCGATCATTCGTCCGACTATAGAGAGGAGAGTGTGAATAAACGTTTTTTTTAACGTTTTTGAACGTTTTTGAACTTTGAACGTTTTTTAATACTATACATACAGAATACTATACTATACGTTGCACTATACTTTTTTCAAGTTAACTTGACTCAAGTTAACTCAAGTTAACTATGTAGCGAGTTTATTTCAAGCTAGCCAGTTTTTTTCAAGTAAGCGAGTTTTTAATCGAACTGTGCCTCGCTAGGATAATAATCATCATGCACATCTCTAGTGCGTGAGCAGTGCAAAAAGCATCAGTCATAGCTGCTTTTCCTTTGTTATACATAGAACCGTCTTGCATTGTTGGAAACACTAAAAGTTAGACAGCGATCTGCTTGCTTACTTTAGCGTAACATCGCATTCCATCTTTGCCCTTTTTCCGATAGTGCAAGTGTATGATTGAGGAAAAACGTTCCGTCCGTCGTCTCATTCCTATTTGCGACGAGAGAGCGCAGCGGCATCTTCATGTGTAGGCAAAGTAGGAGTGAGGTTACCAACGGAACCTCTTCGTCAGTAATAGCGTTATCTTGTCCTCGCTCATTCATTTACTGCTTTATCGTAGTGCTCTGCTCTCGAGTACGGCTGATCACTCATTCCTCCTTCGTTGGTTTCGGTGGAACGGCAACGTGCAGCATGGAGGTCTTCGGAAGGGTGACGTCGCCCTGCAAGTAGTGATAGCTCAGTGTTCTAAGTGTTAAGCGAACGAGCCAAAACGCTTAGGATATGGTGTTTTCCGTGCGAGAGTTTCTACCGAAATCAGGGTTATTTTTCGGCATCTCGTTTGCTTAACATTTTGACTGTTGTCAGACACTGTAAGCTTGCGATCGATAAATGTCACCGGTACAGTATGCAAAGCTCTTTTTGGTAAGAAAAGTATGAAAATTACGCGGTACAGTGCAGAGTTAAACTGCAAGGCGAACTGGAAGCTCAGAGATGATGAGGAAAGAGTAGGGTTTGGAAACCAAGCGCGATTTCAAGCCAACAGTTATCGTGTGCATGTCTTGCTATAATAGTTTTCCGCTACAGATCAGTCTCTCGACTCCTAACAAGGAGACGGTCTGAGCTCGGCATCGTAAGAAAGGAGATTACATTATAAGGAGATTACATTGTAAGGAGATTGCATTGTTCGCTTTTCACCTTGGCATACGCGACGTACAGCCGGCGGATAAAGTCCTCCTTGTTGCGGCGCGCGTCGATCACCTCAAGGGCTACCGATCATCTCATTCCTATATACTTCAGCGCGACGTGGTACGAAGATCGTAGAGACAAAATATGAGTGGCTGTTTGCCGTAGAGATGTGTAGTCAGCACAATGACTATGTTTCATGCATCGTACTTGCACCGCGTCTCATCGCCAACGATAATGAAACATATTGGCCAACATCTCTGCATACGCCCAGTCTACACAGAGCGAAATTTCCCCACCCGGCTAGGGAAATTTCCCCAGGATTCAGTAGACTGGGGCGAAAGTTCCCCAGCCGGCTCGGGATATTTCGCAGCATGAGAGGAATTTTTTACCTGTCGCAGGTCAGTGGTCGAGTCGGCACTGTCGGAGAGTACATAGCCGAAGACGGAGAAGTAGTCCCGGAGCGCCGTGGGCGTGTACGAGCCGCGGAAGGACAACTCAAAGATTATTTATTTATTTATTTATCGGGTGTGCGGCGGATTGGAGAGGGTGGAAGCAGATTAGCAGATGTTATTGGAGGAAAGGGAACATGTTGAGAAATCTGTGCAGCGCACTCCGCCGCTGAATACAGTAAAAGTCTCTTGGCACAATGCCAGGTTAGGCTAAAGCCCCCCCCCCTCTGGCTGCTGAAGTTTTACGGTGGTTAGCGGAAAGAACTGCGCAGCTCTCTCGACGTTCGCTTTCCTTTAATAGTATATTTATGGTTGGACAATGTGGTCCGTCACTAATCTCACTCCTGTTTCCGACGAGAGAGACGTATACGTCAATAAAAGCAAAGACCAATCGGTATATCCTAATTAGAGCATGTGATTCGTGTCTTTTCGTGACTATGTTTCACGATCACTTAATCATGATCCCATGGCTTTCTTTCCTTTGGAGGGTGAAGCGTGACCATCAAAAAGGCACGAATCTCCTGCTCTAATCCTACTCGGAGCTCTTTCACAATGTTCTAGACCTTTAGAAAGCGAAAATCACAAGGACGTCATCTTTTCAGAGTTCTAAGAAGCTCTTGGAGGTTGATAGATGTTAGATTTAGTGTCTATCGTCATGTCCTTCTCCTCTCCTTCATGACAATGTATTCGTGGTGCGCGACACACCGATCTACCGTATTAGGAAATGACAGAATGATTTTTCGCTTTCCAAAGGTTTTGCATTGGGACAGAACATCATGCTTTAGACTTTAGTATAGTGGAATAAAGCGATCCGTCGGTAGCTTCCGTTCTAAATGAGTCAAATTCTCTCACTTTGCTCACGCGCTCGTCTTATATTCGTAATGATATTCCGACGGGGATCCTTTTTGATGCACTATAGTGCACTGTAGTTGACCTTGACATGCGCAGTGCCCCCGGCGGGCACGAGACCGTGGGCGGGCGAGATGGTGAAGAGGCGGCTGCTCGTCGATTTCACCTGACATTTATTTTTTTTAACTTTATTTTATCTTATTTTATTTATTTTATTTTATTTACCGACACATGGCCGCAATAGTTGAATCACTGCTTAGCTCGAAAGGGGGAAAAACATAGCTATATAACTGACAGTGCGGTTCACGCAAGACACAGAAATTGACGGAAACGTTCAGCGGTTACGTAATATACACAGTGCTCTAAATGCTAAGCGAACTAGCTAAATTGCTTAGGATACGGTGTTTTCCGTGCTAGAGTTCCTACCCGAAATCAGAGTTATTTTTCGGCATCTCGTTCGCTTAACATTTTCGCTGTTCTCAGAACACCGTGTATTATACGCACTTTGAAAGCGAGAGGCTTGTCGAGTGTGTTCGTGATGGTGAGCGGGCATCTGCAAGCAAAACATTAAGGTAATGGATTTATTTTGCAAGCGTGATATTTATTCACGACGCAAGGAGCGACTGTTGCGAAAAGTGGGCTGTAGGACCCTTTAAAAAGGCCGGTCGATCATTGCCGTATGCCAGCTATCACAGTGATATCGATTGCAAGATGGATACTAATTTAGCGATTGGATCAGGGAATGGCCCTTGAAACCTTATGATCGAGTGCCCAAGATCCGCGTCGTTAAAGATGACACGGGCATTTGTCTGAATGTTGCCTTTTCGTACTTCAACTGAGTATGTAGTTTTCTATATCAACATAATTTTATCATTTCATAGAAGCTGTTTCTTCTGGGGTTCTTTTACGAAAGAGAGAAATGTATATATATATATATATATATATATATATATATATATATATATATATATATATATATCGTATTACGTACAGAAGTAAGCAGTGTAGGCGAGTGCGTATACGCGAGCATCACATCTGTCTGCAATTTTTTTTTCTCTTTTTTACCAGCATAGCGCCAAGGCTTGTGCGAATCGTCAAATAGCCCTAGTTGCGAAAACATTGTCTACTGCGCTTAGCAGAGTATCAAAGGACTTCATTATGCTGTCAATGTATCGGAGATCACTAGGGCTTGAAAACCAAGCCCGATTAGCGCGTATTTATCGTCTGACTCTCTTCGTTCTTCCAAGCTCCTGATTACTCTCTCGGCGTCATACATAGTCATCGCAATTAAAAGGTTTACTTTTTCAAACTTTATTTTTCAAACCCTAGAGATCACCTTGATAATGGGCGCGGAGGCCGCGAATTGGACGCCTCCTAGCGCATCCGGAACCTGGAATGGACAGATGCTTTAGTGTGCGTAAAATTGGTAGAGATCTGCGCTTCTACTCGCGAAAGAGCGGTGGGGAATGAAGAGACTCAGATATGAAAGGAATGAAAATGAAGCATGTAAGATGCGTAAGTTGAGTATTCCTGCAAGCACGAGAGAAGCTGCAAAGCTAATTATATCACAGACGCACGGGAGAAATGAGTTATGTATTCAGATATTTTTAAACTTAAATTTGTAAAAAAGGAATGGTGTTTTCAAAAATTGTCGCACAGATAAAATAACAGTCTCGAGATTACCTTGTTGTACAGCAGTTCCGCCGACTTTCTGCAGTGCTCGAGTGCCGCCTCTGTGCGCATTGTGAACACGTTCTGAGGTTCAAAGATCAAAGACCAAAGATCAAAGATTAAAGATTATAGATTATCCTACTATAGATCAAAGATCAATCTCACGCCATCGAGCACATCCACGTCGACCTCAACAGTGCCGCTGGACTCCTGCTGAGCGTTGACGTCGGCCGCGAGAGCCATAATGCAGGGAGCGACCGTACGCGACGGAGAACAGAGCGGGGAATGAAGGATCCTTGAGGGATGTCAGGGGGCATTTATCCAGTTTATTCTACCTCTTTCCATGATTCGATATGAAGTGTTTAATCCATGTTCGAAGTCGTTCGTTCATTTGACCTACTTTCGACTGACAATATTGTACCTAGTACCGTTGAGTCCATGCTACATACACACATGCGCGCGATTGTTCCTCATTAAAGCGAGTACGGTGGGAGAACGGGCTTATACTGCATCAATTGCATCGTAATCGGATTTCGGTTGTAAACCATCTCTGCGCTACAATATTGCCAGACCCACTTTCGACTGGCAATATTGTACCTAGTACCGTTGAGTCCATGCTACATACACACATGCGCGCGATTGCTCCTCATTAGAGCGAGTACGGTGGGAGAACGGGCGTATACTGCATAGAAACAATGCGCAGATAAGGTTTACAACCGAAATCCGATTACGATGCAATTGATGATGGCGGGGGGGGGGGAGAATACTACGGAATAAATCGTTGAGATCAAGCCCCCCCCCTTCCCTCCCCTCAAGCCAGCATCGAGATAGCATTGTTGCCAATGTTTTGCTTGCCAAACCTGCAAGGGAGCATCATAGTGAATCCTTATTCAGAAACTGAGGGGGGAGCAATCTGGGTAATAGCGGTATTCGTAATCGTAATCGTTCGTTGGTAATCGTTGGTAATCTTTTAGTAAATATGTGTACGTCCTTCCATACCGTTTGGAATCATGTGGGGGGGCAAAGTTTAATCGGGCCCTCATCCGCTCTCAATGGTGCAGAATACAGCTCTGGGTGGGGATCGAAAATGCGCGCAACAAGATTATCCCCCACCGCTAAATACCTGTAACATACCGTGGGGATAGCAGGCGATAATCGTGCTTATAAAAGCGAATGGGCATGTGCTATGTGGGGTGGCACTGCGCCTTTTCCGTAAATTACTGTAACTAGAACATTCGGCTGTTTCTGCTAAAAATTATAACAAACCTATGGCTTCTATTCAGTAGTTGAGGTTGACGCATACACACAGAGAAAAAAAGCATAGCTGGCTATACTTTGAAATTGTACTTTTTGGCGCAATGGAAATTAAAGTATACCTGGTTATACTTTGAAAGTATAACGCCGCGGACGGCTGCCTGGCCGCTCGCAGCTATACTTAAAAGTATAACTCTCGGAATACGGTTGCTGTAGCGAGTCGATTAAGCAATTTTCGTATACTAACAAACGGAAGTGGCCCTATAGCCGTAATCAAAGTGATCCGGCTGGTAGGCTGTATTCGTATCTAAGATTTTGATCATGATCTCAGTAATACGTCGTGTGCTTGCGTTATGCTTAGATTGATAGATATTGTAACCTCTGGCTCATCGATACTCTCCAGGGACATGGGTACACAGTCGCTAGTGGCGCTCCTTGTCTCGGCTCTCTTCCTCAGCTGCGTATCTGCTCAGTCGGTCATCAGTAAGTGCTTCTTTTGCCATTCAATTACCTTTATCAAGACTATTACTGGATATGGGTATATCTAGCACAGTATTCCAAGCGTTCTAATAGCGAGTAGCGGTTTTAGCGTATAGAGTCCGATCCTGTAGGCGAACCATTGGACGAAAAAGTATGAATTTAAAACCTTAAGTTCATCACTATGAATTTAAGAGGTGCTGAAAATCTTGGTAGATACATTCATCACCGGGCGGAATGCTGTAGTGAGAAGGTACATAGCTTGCTATAGACGGGAGAGGACATATATCTGCTAAGTCAGTATTGCATCGCAGGATGCCTAGATTACCGCCTAAAAATGCACCACTTTCAGTGCTCCCCAATATCGAAAAATAAGCCCGCAAAAGCGCTACAGTATCCGCTGAAAATGGTTTTCCAACCTAAAGCCCCGCCCAGTCCGGTTTGTCAATCGTCCCGTGCAGAGTTCTGCTCGTGCAACGTCACGGAGGCGGACACGAGCTTGCCGGCCTTCTGTCCGTCGACGGGATCCGGCTCCTGCGACAACTCCAAGCTCGTCGCCGACAACACGCTGTGCACGCTGTCGTGCGGCACCGACCCGCGCGTCCAGTTCTCCGTGAGTGACTATCTATGTAGGAAAAATGTGCAGTGAGATTTGCTAGTAGGAAGTAAACGTCTAATTATAAGGCGCGCCCGGGTGAGCCGTACGCCGTCGCCTACCCGTTCCTCGCGTGCAACGACGGCAAGGTCGTCAACGGAACGGGCTACCCGGGGGCGCACTACGCCTACTCCGACGCCGTGTGCTTCGTCGGCGACCGTACGTCTGCCACGGGGCATCTAGAGTAGAGGATACGAATCGTGTACTTTTCATGGTTATCTGAATACGTTCAAAGAAGGGAAAGATTAAAGGTAATGTTTCACGATCAATTCATAGTGAACGTCTGCCGTATTATGCTCGTTATGAAAAAAAAAACATAACCATCAAAAGTACGCGATTCTTGTCCTCTAATCTAGAGCACGCGAATCCGACTGAGGCTCTTCCAGGATTACGATTCACTCTTCGAATGTTGAAGTGAAACACTCTAGGACGCGAAACACAAACATGAAAAAGTAGCGTAATTCAAGTAAACGGTTCGGATTCGCGTGCTCTATTTTTACCATTGCGATTAGAGCAAATTTCCAGACGTTTTTTTCGCCAGACGCGACGAGCGCGCGCGCGTCTCGCGAAAAACGTCTGTAGAATGAAGAACATGCACACCGCTAGCGGAGTAAGCTGCGGTGATTAGAGTTCGCCCCAAAGCATTCGTCGACGGTTTGCGGCGATTGCAGCGTGCAACACGTGCGGCGCCGTCTCCTACACGACGTCGTGTCCCTCCGGGTACACGTGCAGCAACCAGCTGACGGCCACCACGACTGCCGCCGGCTGCACGCAATACGAGTGCACCAAGGGAAAGATTACGGTAGGCGTTAGTGATTACGGTAGGCGATAGAGATTACGGTAGGCGATAGAGATTACGGTAGGCGTTAGTGATTACGGTAGGCGATGGAGATTACGGTAGGCGATAGAGATTACGGTAAGCGTTGGAGATTACGGTAGGCGTTAGTGATTACGGTAGGCGATGGAGATTACGGTAGGCGATAGAGATTACGGTAAGCGTTAGAGATTGCGGTAGGCGTTAGTGATTACGGTAGGCACTAGAAATGCCGGTTCTTTTGGTTCGTTTGGTCAACACGTTTCATCGCTTTCGGCGATGCGGGTCTCGGTGATTGGTCATCATGGAAAGCGACTTCATACCTGAAGAGTAGTTCTCATACATTGGGACTAGAGCCGTCGAATCGGGTCTTTTCCACGGTTATGCTTCATGTATTACATAAAACCCGCAATAACCTGGTTATACCGAAGCAGATGAAAGATAACCATAAAAAGGACCCGATTCGACGGCTCTAGTTGGGACCAAGCGGCGTCACCAGTATCATTGATGACATCCTATGGCTACTTCATCCTGTGGTTTCATGCCTGGGCAGATAAGAAACACAGCATTCCAAGCGTTCTAATAGCGAATAGCGGTTTCCACGCATAGGATCCAATCCTGTAAGCGAACCAGTGGACAAAAAATTTTGAATTGAAAAACTTAAGCTCGTCTCTATGAATTCTAACACCTCTGAAAATTTGGTATATATCGGTTTAGCCACTCTTGAGAAAATTCAAAAATTATGGTCAATTCGTTATTAGACACATTCTTTACCGGGCGGAATGCTGTGGAAAATAGATCCAGAACTAGTGGAGTGCTTGCAGCTGTACGCGTCCGACGGCACACTTCTCCGTATCGGAGGGGCCAACCCTTACTGCCTCACGAACGGCTCGTACTATGTGTCGGCGACGCAGGTCGAGTCCTCGCTCAAGGCCACCTGCGCCGGGGCTACAGGTACGACGGGCACGGCCTTTGCATGTCAACCGTAGAGCGTAGAGGCAACGTTGAGATCAACTCTATGGCAGAGCTCGCGAATCGCTACCATTTAATCCAGTTAGGCACTTTTTCCAGGGTTATTTTTCACTCCATGCCTATTAGGAGATGTGATTCTGACAATGTAGGTAGTGAAGCGTAACCGGTGAAAATGGGCTATCGCTATCGATTCGCGGGCTCTACTCTATACATAGTTCTGAGAGAGCAACAATATACCTGCCCGCATTTGCGCTCTTCTCTTCAATGTCGCACGGTTAAATTGCATGCGCGGACGGCCAACTCGTTCTCCACACCCCGTATCACAGCCCCGTTGCAGCCTGCGCCACGTGTGCCAATCCTCCCACAATCGCCGACGCGAACGTTCCCTCGTGGTACACGGTCAACCACGTCGTCGACGTGACGAAGGTCAGTGACGTTACCAAACGCTGTGCACACTGAGCGAAATTTCACTAGCACACGCTAATGAACAATTCCCTAAAAACGGTAGGGGGAGACTCAATTTTTAGGGAATTTTCGCTGTGGTATATTGTGCTAGGGAATTATTCCCTAACGGGCTAGTGAAATTTCGCTGAGTGCAGTCTACACTTGTCTGATATCCATTTCCGTCGCATCACTATATTTTATGCATAATACACAATATTCTAAATGCTAAGCAAACGAGCCAAAATGGTTGGTCTACGGTATTTTCCGTGCGAGGGTTCCTACCGAAATCAGGACCATTTTCCGACTTCTCGTTTGCCTAACATTTACTTTGGAGTCAGAACATTGTGAATAAAACTTAATATGAATATTATTAAGGTCGTGGTGGCCGGCTCCGCCCCCGACTGCAAGACCGTCGCGTGCTCCGACGGATACGAGTTGGTGGTGGGTGCTATATAGTGGAATAAACGGAGATCCGTTAGTTGCTGCCGTTCCAAAATGAGTAGTCTAATTCGCTCACCTTTCCACACGCTATCGCCTTATGTTCGGAGTGAATTTCAGACGGATCTTTTTAATCCACCATACGAACAACAAGTAAAGTCTAGGGAACAGGAAACGGACCGTTTTCGCTCGTCCTTACGTTTCATACGCCTGTATGTGCACTGTTGAGGTCGTCGCTACGCGCAGTTATGTGCACACCGCAAATAAAACGTGCACATTTTATTTTGCTTGATGTATGCAACGAACTAAACGACTGCGACTATCGAATACATTTACATTCTCTCCATATCTCATTCATCTCCGCTCTCTCGGAGTGTCTGATCGCATTATCTCCTTCGATAGTCGCACTCTACAACGAACTTCCCCGTTGCAGGCCTTCAGCTCAACCAACGTCTCCGCCAACTACTTCGCGACGAAGACGGAGATGGTCTGCAGTTCGGCCGGCAAGTGGACCAACCAGGGATTCACGGTCATGCCGACGGACATGAAGGTCACCTGTGCCAAGGACAACTTCCGTGAGTAGCGCCGGTAGAGGAATGGGACATGCGCTTTTTTCGCTAGAAGTATATAGACGCCTTTCCTCTAGAGCAGGTGCCTTGATGATTCAAGGCTTCACCTACTACAGGACTGTAAGACATGGATTCCGTTGCTCCACAGCGTTCTAAGTGTTAAGCGAACGAGCCAAAATGCTTAGAATACGGTGTTTTCCGTGCGAGAGTTCCTACCGAAATCAGGATTATTTCTCGGCATCTCGTTCGCTTAACATTTTGCACTGTTGTCAGAACACTGTGGCTCGTGAGCCATAAGCATACCCGGAAAGCGCCTCAAAAGCGGAGCCTAGCGAAGATATTCCATACAACTTGTTTATATGATAAAAATGAATGAAAGATTAACGAAAATGTCCCGTTCAAAACGAAAATGTCCCGTTCAACGAAAATGTCCCGTTCAACGAAAATGTCCCGTTCAAAACGAAAATGTCCCGTTCAACGAAAATGTCCCGTTCAACGAAAATGTCAAGTTCAACGAAAGTGTTCCGTTCAGCGTGCGCCTGCACCGTCAGCCCGCTCTCGACTACGGACTGTCCTACGTGTACGGCGGCCGCGCCCTCGCTCGCCTCCGGCTGCGTACTCTCTTGCGCCGCCGACGCCCGCCTCGTGGTCAGTGCGCGTATCGCTACGTTCTGCTCTTGTTATTAGCAAAAAACATACTTTTTCTTTATAGATATTATGTATGCTCATGTATCCCCTCTATATTTTGGGTGGTTAGAGGTTAGGTCAAGCGGAATCGATTGGCATCAATTAGAGATATGAAAGGGGGCGGAGCTTTTTTAAAATTTTTTATTAGCAGTACGGAATCGCGGAAACAAGCGGACTATTCAGAACGCTGTGCGTATTACACTCAGCGCAATGTCTGGAGTTTTGCATGGGAGTTCTGTTGATGCCTATGTTTCATGCATCATTCATAACCGCGACGCGCTTAGTCACCCAAAGCAGTAAAAACATATTGGTCAAAAGCATGCAGATCTCTAGTATCTACTGATCGTCGCGTCTCCCTTACAGAAGACGAATCCGCTCGGCGGGAATCTCGACCGGGTCGCGACCGCTACTTGCAACGGAACAAACTGGTACTGCGTTATGTCCTCGTTATTAGCAAAAAACATTCTTTTCTTTATATAAGTTTAGTATGCTATCCCATCTATGTTTTGGGTGGTTAGAGCTCAGGTGAAGCGGAGTCGATTGGTACTAATAATAGAGCAGAAAAGGGGCGAAGCTTCGAATTAGCAGGCCGGAATTGCGGAAACACGTGGACTATTCAGAACGTTGTGCAGCTGGGGTGGTGCTATTACGCTCAGCGAAAGTTCCCTAGCCTGGGGAATGTTGCCCCACGGCGTGACCCTAGAGATTAGGTCCCCAGCGGGCCGGTGGAAACGTCGTCCTCGCCCTACTGAATTCTTGGGGAAAATAGTCCCGAAGGTCACGCCGTGGGGATATTTCGCTATGAGTGGTGAGACGGTGAAGATGACAGCGTCATTTTTTATCATTTTCGCACGAGATGAGAGCTTTCATTCTTTACTCTCATGTTTTTTTGTTTCATTTGCACATCACTACACTAAAGAAAGTGCACCACGAAATGCGCTTAGTGAATTCATTCCCCCAGCCCGCTCGGGAATAATTCCAGGAAAAAAGTCGGAATTTCACTAGCCATCCGGTGAACCATTCATTTTGGTGCAAATCGTGAGGAAGTATTCAGCCAGAAATTCCTATCTCCATAGGTACGGCAACCTGGCCTACTTCGGCCCTACCAACAGCCCGTACGTGACCTCCTCCACGACCATACAGGCAGGCTGCGAGCCCAATCCGCTCTATCGTAAGTATAGTGGATTAAAAATATCTGTCGGAAAATCATTCCGAATATAAGGCGAGAGAGTGTGCGAAAGTGAGAGAATTGTGAGAGAAAGTGAGAGAAAGTGAGAGCACTCATTTTGGAACGGAAGAGACGGACGGATCGGCTTAGTCCACTATAAAGCCGTCGAATTGGAAAACCATCATTTCATCAAATCGCTCGCTTCATCAACCTTGATTTTGCATGCAATTAGTGCTTTAAAGGGCCCCTCCAGGCAATATCTAGCATATGCATTTTTTGATATCATTGGATAGCCCTCAATGTCCTGAATCTCATCCTCTCTCCTTTTTAGTTGAAACTTCGCCGTTGCTGAGAAAAAGCTGTGCAAAGATTTCTCTCGCTGTCTGCATCTCTTCATTTCTCTCTTGTCTCTCACAATCAATCAACCGCACGTTAATTGGTTATCTCTTGAAATGAGTGAGATGGTTGGAGGGACCCTTTAATGACCATATGTACAGCATAACATTTAGAACCTTGGGGAAAAGGCAAACAACGATTCTGCCGCTCGCTAATTGGTTATGCCTATAGAAGTGAATGAGGTGGCAAGCGGGAGCTGCCGTTCAGACGTACACCATGTGGTTTGCGTCTTTTTGACGCTCATATGTCGTGATCAATTGGTAATGAACCTCTGGCTAGCTAGATATTCGGTGGTGGATGAAGCATACGCATTAAAAACAAGTAGAGGATACGAATCGGGTACTTTTGATGGTTACCCATGTTTCGCCCATCCGACGATAATAAAGCAGGTGGTTCGTCATGCATTGATCGTGAAAACATAACCGTGTCAAAAGTAGCCGATTCGTATCCTCTACTAAAAAGGCGCGACCAATCACATGGTGTATTCAGAAGCGCCCAGCTTCACGGAAATCTTTCTGGGAGGCGTGTCGATCGACGCCATGACCTACACCGCCTCGACGGGCGCTCTCGACTGCGGAGATCAAATCCTCGTGGTAGGCGGCTAGCTTAATCGTTAGCGAGCGGCAAACAGACCGCACGTTTTCGGCTACGCTTCCCGCTCTCCCGCTCTAAACGGCTATCGCCTATACAGGCAGGGCTTATGAAATCAAAAAAAAATCATGACAATGGACCGGCTTCCGCTCTCTACTAAAAATGGTCGAGGAAAAAGGTTCCGTCAGTCGTCGCATTATTCCTATTACCGCCGAGTGAGGCGACGCGGTATGCCACAATATTCTGACAACAGTGAAAATGTTAAGCGAATGAGATGCCGAAAAATACGCCTGATTTCGGTAGGAACTCTCGCACGGAAAACACCGTCGTATCCTAAGCATTTTGGCTCGTTCGCTTAAAGGGACATGGAAGCCAAAAAAGATTGGCTTTCATATGAAAGTTTATTGCCTAAATAATATAAAAACCAAAATCAGAGTGCACAAAAATGTCTACTTCGCGAGATATCCTAAAAATCGTTTCCCAGCCAAGGCGCAGTCTTACTGCGTTTAGCGCATAGTAACGAGGCAAATGGCATCGAGCTATTCCCGGAACA
>LS911574.1:70701-93822 GCA_900490955.1 Micoletzkya japonica
CATTTAGAACACTGTGTATGCAGCGAATCCGGGCAAAGCAGGACTGCGATTATTGTTCAGACAGCATATGTGATCATGCGGAATCATAATGAATAGAAATGGATCCGAACAGAATGCTTTATAGAAATGTATCGGCATAGTCTATTTATTCATTCATTCATCATATAAGCAAGTTATATGGAACAGCCAGTGAGTGACGGCGAACGGCGGGTGGGGGGAGGGGAGGACCATCCTTCGATCCTTCAGATGAGCCGATCTTCCGACTTCACCACGCCGTCGCTCATCTACCCGTCCGCCATTACATACACAAATAACATGTGGACAGGTACGACTCCCGAGAGCCCGATAACGTTCAAAAAAGTGCCCAAATATACTCAGAGAAATTTCTAGGGAATATTTCCCCACGATTTGCACTTCGGGAATAATTCACCGGCCGCCTGGGGAAATTTCGACTTTTTGGGGGAATTCTGGCGGGCTGGGGAATTTATTCCCCAAGTACATTTCGTGGTGATATTTGTGGTGAATTTTCGCTCAGTGTATAGGAATCTGAAGAAGATGACGATCTTTCAGGTACTGACTGAACTTGCTCTTTACTAAAAGTTTCGCTGGTCCGCGCATAGCGCAAATCACTTTGAATAGAACGACTGTTACTTGGTTTTTCAGGGCACAAAATTACTTTGTTTAAATTTATATGCATCAAATATTGCATAGAAGACAAAGACAGTGCGAAGTATGGTCGAAATTTGCATAAACAACATTTGACTAGAGACAGGAATTTCGAAGTGAGTACTCCGCTCGAAACATGTATATACATACACTCAGCGAAATTTCCCTGCCGCATGTTTAATGTGGGGAAATAATCTCAAGATAATCTCGATATTATTTTTAATTTCGAGCTCGATATCTCCCTTTCTAGTGAAAATTCGGACATTTTAACCATCTGAAGTGGATTCCCCACCCCTCTTTACCATATAGAGTCAGAAACAACGATTAAAGGGCCGCTCCAGGCAATATCTACCATATGAATTTTTTAACATTATCGGATAGCTCCCAATATCCTGAGTCTCATACTCTCTCCTTTTTTGTTGAAACTTCGCCGTTGCTGAGAAAAAGCTGTGCAAAGATTTCTCTCGCTGTCTGCGTCTCTTCATTCCTCTCCTGTCTCTCACAATCAATCAACCGCTCTTAGTTGGTTATCTCTTGAAATGAATGAGATGGTTAGAGGGACCCTTTAACTTTCGTCGAGATTTACCCGAAAACGTTAGCTACCCATTATTTGGCGAAGATAATGGTGGGCGATCTGAGCTCAGAAAATCTAGTCGTTATCTCGGAGCTCCTCATTCAGAGATTATGCATTTTTGAGAGAGCGAAACTGAGCAATGAGCATTAGATTAGTGCTCTCTTTTGCTCTCTTCTTCTTACACACTGTCTCGCACTCTCTGACTTCCCGTAGTATGGTGATAAAAGAGTTGGTTGTGGTTGGGCGGCCGCGGGCTCTAATACCCGTGGTTCCGAAGTTTTTGCTGGTGAACATAGACAAAAATAGTTCAAGATTATTTAATATAATATAATAATATAATATAATATATCATAATATATATTTAATATATTTTATTTTATCCGCGGGATGAACACGGGGTAGGGAGAGGGTGGTAAGGGTGGATGACGGAGGGTGAATACGCGAATCGCCGACACTCACACACCCATCACTCTCTCAATAAAGTCCGAATAATGGCACGATACTCTTCTATATCAGTGGACATGTCGCCGCTTTTCAAAACTTTGAGAAGCTCCTTCGAGACCCGACTAGCAAATCCCTCTTCCCGCACACGGTTACCTGCCCTCACGGGATGGAGGCGAAACTTGGCACCGCGTGTGAATGAGGGAACGATGTCAAAGAACAATGGAAGAACACGAGAAAACCGACCACCGAAGTAGAGCATCTCATAAACCTTCTTGAGATCGCATACCCTCCTCCTATATTCCAATGAATGCAAGTTCAAAAAAACGATTCCTTTCTGCATAAGATGGTTTGGTTTCATAATTATGCCCTAAACATTTATAGAATATTCTCCTAGTCATCAAGTTCTGCACCTTCTCTATTTTATCCCGGTCCCTAAGGTGACCTTGTGACCTTGTGACAGTCGTACTGAACTCTAGCAAAGGGCGAATATAGGTCTTATAAGCATAATTTAGTGATTATCTCTTCACGTAATGGTGAGCTCCGCTTCAAACTGAGCAAGTAATCTCGAAATAATTCCCCACATTAAACGTACGGCTGGGCAATATGTTGCTCTCCCCCAACTGAATTCCGAGAGGGAGGGGATATTCCCCAAGGTCAGGCCGTGGGGATATTTCGCCTCTCTGTTATATAGTGGAAAAAACCTTTCGCTTTCTTTCGCTCCAAAACGAGTCTAATTCGCTCACTTTTGCGCACTCTCTCGCCCTATATTGATTTTCCGGCGGCGGATCTTGATAATCCGTTATACGTCGCTTCAGCGACGATCGACGGCGTGAGCGTCCCGGTGCCCGTGCCGCTCTTCGGATGCGCCGAAAGCTACTACGCCACGACCCTCTCAGGCGATGGTACGGTAAAATATAGTGGAAACAATCGATTAGCCCATTTCTTCCGTTCCAAAATGAGTCTAATTCGGTCACTTTTCATGCACACTCTCTCGCCTTATATTCGAAATGATTTTCTTCTTAATCTTGTGTAATATAAATGCGCAGCCTGGTCTGTACAACGATTATTAGTTTCATGCATCATCCATACGCGTCTCGTCGCCAAAAGCAATGAAACATATTGGCCAAAATGACCAGTCTGCACAACTCTATGGAATAACCCAGTGCCCAAAGCAATTATATTATACGAAAACGCCTACAAAAGGTTTGACAAATTTGAGCTCGAGTAAACCTGAGCAGCAAGGTGCCTTTTTCCCTTATCTTTGTTGATAGTTGTGAAAAAGAAGTGGAACAGACCACCGTAATATTATAAGCGAAAAAGTGGTCGAAATAAGAAAATACAATTTATAAATATAAAAAAATAAAACAAGAACAAATAAATCTCTTTGTAGATGGTGGCCCGACCTTATCATCCGTATGGCCTAACCTCGTTGTCGGTACACGGACGTACGACAAATAGAAGGCGACAGTACGATCATTAGTAGAACTAAATTAACGAGATCTCTACTGATTATACTAGGGTTCTCGCTTTTGATTCTTTTTTCTCTGTTATTATGCTTCACGCTTCTTTGAAGGAAGGAAGCAGCCACTAATCAAAAGTTTTGAAATTGGATGAAATTTTTTCTAAGGTTTTAAAATGGAAGGAAAAACATAGTGACAATAAAAAATGAAAGAAAAACTTGAAAATCGTATGTTTTATTTTTTCGTTCCGGGCTTCCGTCGTTGAGAAGAATGTCGCTATTGGCGTAATTCCTTTCGCTAAACATAATAGCGTCGTCGTTGGACGAAATTTCAAAAAATCATTTCTCGAATACTATTAATTCTTATCATTTTTCCTTTTGTTTTTATACTAATTTCGACAAGATCTTTCATATCAGCTTCACTTGAAAATCACTTCCATGTCCTTTTAAATACCGGAGCATATCTGCAGAGCATGAATCACATATTTGTGAAAAATGCTCAAAAAGAGAATCATAGATTGTACTCCTAGCAGCACTATTTACGTATCATGATCATTGCACGAGATTCTACCACGAGTTGAACAGGGTTCACAGTGTTCTGACAACAGTGAAAATGCTAAGCGAACGAGTTACCGAAAAATAACCCTGATTTCGGTAGGACCTCTCGCACGGAAAACACCATATTCTAAACATTTTGGCTCGTTCGCTTAACATTTATTACACTGTGGGTTTGCCCTTTGGAGTTCCGGTGTCTCTAACGCCTTTGAATCTTAAAGGCAAAGCATTTCTGGCATAGCACCATGGTGTATGGCATTAGCTGAGCTTACTCATGCTAACTGTTCTACTGCATAACTTCCAAAGTGTTTGGTGGTTTTCTTTTTGATAAAGTGAGTAAGAATATTACTCTTCATCAACTCAATCATAGCTAAATGGCGGCAACAAAGGGTTCGAGATTAAATTAGTTAACTATTCCAATACTCTGCTAATACAACGAAAAGAAATCATACAATGGCTATTATGCATTCCACAGGAATTCTGAGAAGGAAAGGGGAGGAGGCTCCAACAGGGGGTGGGGGGGGGGGAGATCTTAGAGCGTGAGACCGTTCTGGACCTCCAACAGCGACTGTGCCGACTTTTTGAGTTGAGAAATCTGCAAATTCAAAAATCAACATCAATAAACAATGAGTCTACAACGTTGAATCGTACGTATAAAAATGCGAATAATGAAATGGGAACCTCGAGCTCGTTGAGCGTCTGGTTGACGAGATGCGTCACGCCGTTGACGCCGAGAACCACGGGGAGCGACAGGAAGACCTCCGAGTCTATGCCGTGGAAGCCCTTCAAGATGTGTTATTTTCTGTCCGGTTCCCTTTCAAAGTGGCCTAATCAAATGTGCACTATGCAAGAGCACCGTAGCGGCGGAATCGCGATTTTTTTTAAATTTTTTTTTAGAACTCTTATTCCTCCGCTTTAGGATAAGGTTGCCTTACCACGTTTTCCTCAGCCATACATCTTTTTCTTCAATTTAGAACCTATAGATCTATGAAACTTTTCTTCTAATTGTCGAATGAACCGATCCGTCAGTTTCTTCCGTTCCGTCTAATTCTCTCACTTTCGCACACTTTTTCGCCTTATATTCGGAAGGATTTTGCGACGAATCTTTTTATCCACTATGCATACCTTGA
Organism: Micoletzkya japonica; assembly: GCA_900490955.1. Lineage (NCBI taxonomy): Eukaryota > Metazoa > Nematoda > Chromadorea > Rhabditida > Diplogasteridae > Micoletzkya > Micoletzkya japonica. The sequence continues at coordinate 75,530 of LS911574.1, forward strand.
CGTTGGTGGACAGGGCGTAGACGTTTCTCGAGTTGGAGAAGACTCCCGCCGCAATCTTCGCGACCGACAGCCCGATGGCCCACGACGTGTACCCCTTCAGCTTGATGATCTCGTACGCACTGTAAAGTACAGTATGCCACTCCGTTCGTGGCGGGACCCGGTTCAAATTAAACTAGCAGCTACGAATGCATTCTTTGTATACAAAACATGCAGGATTACGGTAGCTTTTCGTGTCGGGAGCCGGTCTGTTCAAGACGGGTTATAGTACCTGTCGACGACCTTCTTGTGGATCTCCTGCTCCCATTTCTCCGAGTCGCTCGACTCGCCGATGTTCGGATTGACCTGAACATTGCAGCGTACTACGTTCAGAACGCCATTTCTCGCCATTTTGCCCGTTGTAGGTATAGTGAATACATGCAGCTGAAGTGAGAACGTTGGAACGTTCTATCACTTCCAGCTCTGGGAATCCGACGGGTAACGACCATTTCATCGATGCTGCAGGACGACTACGGTAGCTTTTCGTGTTGTCGATCCTCGGATTCAAATTTGTGTTCCGACGGTAATGATCTTCCGTCTTCCGTCGGTTATTTGCACTTTTGGTTGTGCACTTATGCTAAATAACGCAAGTCCAGTCAAGAATGCGCGGAACAAAAATTTGAATACGAGGACCGACAATACAACATGACTAAACCTTGCTGATGGGCACGCCCGCGACGTTGACGCCGCTCCAGACGGCGACCGACGAGTCGCCGTGCTCGCCGATGATCCAGCCGTGGACGGACGACGGGGCGATGTTCAGCTTCTGGAGAACCACATATTTTTGACGAAGCCGCCAGTAAGCGCTCATTCCTACTGTTGTCTGGCACTCGCTTCACACCGCTTCGCTCGCTCGTCGGCAACAGGAATGAGGGCGACTGACGGAACATTTTATTTCAACCATACCTCCGATAGCAGGAAGCGGAAGCGGGCCGAGTCCAGGTTCGTGCCCGATCCGACGATCCGGTTCTGCGGCAGCCCGGACAGCTTCCACGTCACGTACGTCAGTACGTCGACTGCAAGGGCCGCAGCCGTCAGTCAAATAGCGCCCATTTCCCGGCTTCCGGACCCCGGTACTAAACCCCGGACCGACCGGGATTCGAGACGACGAGGATGATGGTGTCGGGCGAGTACTGGACGAGCTTCGGGACGATGCCCTGCAAAGGCGCTTGCGTTATGTTTCACGGCCTCTATAAAATAGGTGACAGCTGCTTGCTTCCGTTGAATTTCTCATTTCCATAGAACTTTTTTATTAAAATTTCGTCTCGTGGCGATCGTTCGATCGGTCTATTCGACGTCAGCAACCGCGGTTGAGAAAAAGATCCACAAATCGCCTCATTACCTGCGTCCAACAAGAGAGCGAAGCGCGCGTATGTAGAGAGTGCGGACAACGCAATAGGAACGAGCGTTTACCGACGGAACTTGTTCGTCAATAATACTATAGTGGAATAAACCGATCCCTCAGTTTCTTCGATTCCAAAATGCGTCTAATTCTCTCGCTTTTGAACATTCTCTCGCTTGATATTCGGAACGACTTTCCGACGGGGATCTTTGTAATCCACTATATTATGGGCAAATACCTTGAAGATGTCGACGTTCCTCTGGACGAGCGAAAGCCGGGACTCGCCCTCGCGCTGACGCGCACCCGCCGTGATCACGCACAACTGCAAAAGCAGCACAACCCTGCCGCCAAGTCAAAGGTCGGTCGGTCGGTCGTAAGCTAAACACCACAGGCTACAAATAATGGCTGCGGAAGACATTCAAGCCAGCACGAAGAAGGATGCATTTGCCCGTGGTTTAATAGCGAGAGTCTTACGGGTGGCGCCTTGGTAAAATATTATTGGAGGAAAACGAACGTTGAGAGAGCTGCACAATTCTTTCTGCTAACCACCGTAAGACTTCAGCCGGAGCCGGTCATTAGCCTAAGCTGGCATTTTGCCAAGGGAGTTTCACTGTACTTAGCGAAGTGCGCTGCAAAGAATTCTCAACGTTCCTTTTCCTCCAATAATATCCCCCATATGAAGCACGTTGCGTTAGTGTATACAGTACTCTTTCTTTACCCCCACCATATCGTCAATCCTGCAGTTTCTGTCTCGACTTACGGTATCGTTTACAGTCTTACAGTACCCCGACCTACCTCATCCCCCGCCTACCGTACCTTACTCCCGGCCGTAATCGAGTAGTCGGTGTCGGCCTTGACCGTACAGTGTCGGGTGAAGGCCAGTCCGTGCTGCAGGTCCATCATCTCCCCTTGAAGCTTGTCCTTCACGACATCGACCAGGCACAGCTCGTTGGCGATGTTCTGAAAGGCGGCGAAAACTAGCGAAACGTCCACTTTATCGGGAAACCACCATTTCATCAGATCGGTCTTTTCATCAACGGTCACCTACGTCCAGTTCATGCTGATGAGAACTGATGAAAATTTGATTTGATGAAAAGGTGGTTTTCCACTTTGTCAAATCGGTCATCATCAATATAAAAAATAAATAAATAAATAAATGAGGACTAAGGGTCGAACCTGCTGAAGGATCGAGTAGGCGCAGGCCATGCCCACCTGACCGACTCCCACGATGGTCACCTGCCATTGGGCTACGTTATTTATATGTATAGTGCATTAAAGGAGGAACATTCGGTACCGTAGTCATGTTAATGGAGACTAATTTGCATAGCGAGAGAGCGGAGGGCGTAGAAGAGAAACTAATCGAATCCGTCAGGATGCCGTCAGGAATTTGAATAGATTACGGTTCCGAATGAAGGTCCTTTAAAGGGCCCCTCTGAGCACTTTTTGACCCCTTGGTTTCTTTCCTTCATCTGAAAGAGCAATGTCGAAAACCTACAATGCTATATTTGCATCTTTTCCCCGCCATTCCCCGCTGTTTAAACGAGGCGAGAAGTTGTACGCAAAGTTACATTGCTCTTCAGGGACCGCGCGAATACGAATGTCATTTTGCGAATACTGTCGCGCGCGAGCGGTCTGATTCGTAGGCATTACTTATTGAAGGAATGGAGACATATAATTTCTTATAAGGACAAAAATGAAATAATGTTAAAATATGCTCTTGAAGGATAGCAATGTGCTCAGAGGGGCCCTTTAAAAAGATCCCCGTCGGAAAATCATTCCGAATATAAGGCGAGAGAGTGTGCAAAGATGAGAGAATTAGACTCATATTGGAACGATAGAAAATGACGGATCGCCGTTTATTCCACTATATTCAGCATTACATACTTGTAAATTCGGATATATTGTCGACATTCAAATTTGCGTTCCGACGGTAATGATCTTCCGTCTTCCGTTGGTTATTTGCAATTTCGGCTGTGTACTTATATGCTAAATAACGCCTAAGTCCAGTTAAGAATGCTCGAAACGAAAATTTGAATACGAGGACTGACAATACCATAGATGCATTTTAGATAGAGTTATAAAACAGCCAACGATCGGCAACACTAGCGATCATAGCTAGCCGCTTGAACTATATATTGCTTGTGAAACATAACCCAAGACAGGGATCTCACAAAAAAAATTCTAAAAAATGTTTAAAAATAATAAAATAAAGTAAACCTTGCTGTGCGTGGTGCTGACCGCGGGCGCCACTTCGTGGAAGATCTCCTTGATCGTTTCGGACATTCTGAAATTATGATTTTCGTTTTTTTCTTGTTTTCATAATTCCAGAAATTATGCAAAATTACGGAAATGAAAGATAGATCTGTGCAGGATAGAGTCTACTAGGAGAGATAGCTTCTTGTTTGCCGTTTTAAAGATCTTAGGAAAAGGTGAGGAAACAGAGGAGATGTTGTGAGGAGCAAAGGAGGAGAAACAGAGCGAAGGGATGGCCAGGAAGAGGAAGAAGTGCGGGGCCCTATTCGCGAACTGCAGTGTCAGCGAAATTTCCCTAGTCGACTAGGGAAATTTCGCCCTCCCGTACTAAATTCTGATGGGGAAATGTTCCCCAAGGTCGCGCCATGGGTTATATTTCGCTCTGCATACGTGCATTTCATCCTAGCACTTGCTCTCGAGATCAGCGAAACTTGACTGGACCTAGGCCTTCTTTTTGCGCTTCTCATCTCTAATCTACTAAGACCTAAATTACGAGACAACCTCATCTAACTTGTGCAGTAAACAGCAGGGAACCCGAACCCTGGCAAGCATCACACACACCGCATCTCTCACACACACACATCATCTCTCGATCGCTCTCCACAGCATTCCCACCGAAGGGGGAAGTGTCTAATAGCGAATCGGTAACTAATTTTGAATTTACTCCTCTATGGCTGAATGAATCTTCACCAAATTTTGGCAGCTCTTTGGACTGGTGGGGAGGAGCTTAAGTTTTTAAATTGGTGAATTTTGGTTCATTTTTCGGCCGCAGTGACGATAGGTCACAGCGGGCACCGCCATTCGCTAATCGAACGCTAGGAATGCTGTGTCTCAAACGTTCGCTGTTTCGTCGCTCTTCCTCATAGCTTGCCATGTTCCTCGTCGTGTGCTCTATCCCATCAATACGCTATTTTAGTGCTCAGGAACTTGCCCTCTTCCCGCGTGCGCTTCACATGAAATCGACCAAATATGTAGGCTAGGAAGACGGAAAAGAGTAGAGTTCAAAGAGTGCATAAGAGAAGTTTGTGCTGCGGTGCTCTGGTTAGTTACCGATCCATGCTCATTGCAGATTGTTAGTCGAAGCGGGAACCTTTTCGGAATAAAATTACGTCTTAGACCTTGGACAGAAACGCGTCGGAGAACAAAAAAATAAGCGGAAAACGGCTATTCCTAGAATACTGCACGCAGCTTGACAAAGGGTAAATCGATTTAACGCGGATGCGAGATGTGAATAGCATGAACACGAAATGAAAAGTGAGAATCGCGTGGTTATTAGGCTAGTCATCATAAGAGATAAGAGGTTGGGTAGAGCAAAATATATAGGGACGAGGCTAGAACGTTGTCAGTGCGAGTTCTAGCGAAAGAGAGGGGAAGAGCGAGGGAAGTTAGAGAAGCAGAATTGGGAGAGAGGGAGAGGAGGGGAAGAGAGAGAGGGAAGAGTCCTTTCCTCACGTTTTCTCGCTCGCAGAGGGTTTTCACAGAGAGCGAGAGAGGGAAATAGACGAGGAACAAGTCAAGATGCCCTTGTGGCCTTCAGAAGGACAAGAAGAGAAGGAGCTAAGAGAAATGATAAAATGAGAATAGTATGGAATCCATAACATTACCTGCTAACCGTAGGTAATATAATGGATTCACCAATGACATGATTGCTATCATACTTTGCAGAATTTAGATGGTGTTATGTCCATAATATTTGGATGAATGAATATCCGAGGAGAGGTTTGTTGCTCAATCAGAGTGCTATTATAGATAGAGGCCATTGCCTGAGGGGGAAAAACGCATGGCCTAAGGGGACAAGAGGATGAGGGAAGCTTGTCAGAGAGACACGACGTAGACACAGAGACCGCGGCAGAAGAGCACTGCTTGGACCCGGGCTGACCCCATACATCAAACAGCGCTCGCTCTCTGGATTGAGAGGCTGCCAACTTTTAGGCTTTCAGGAAAACTTCGGATTCAAATATCTTACGGTATAATGGCGAAAAAGTTCCGTCTGTAAACTCATTCCTGCTTTGTCTGGATTCTCTTCATACCGCTTCGCTCTCTTGCCGGAAGTAGAAATGCGATAACTGACTGAACGTTTTCCGCAACCATAGTCAAGTTCCTCCTGTGCTGTAAGTACTTTCGATTTTTTCAGAGACTCCGGATACGTGCAGAGCTTTTATGAGGCTTTTGGACGGGATCCGGGATTTGTTCTTTAGCCGAGAGAGCCGGCAAATAACTTCGTTGGTAAGGCAGCGCATCGATGAAGCGAAGCACTGAGGGTTCTATGATTGGAGACTAGGATAGGCATGTTTACAGAATGAGGAGATAGGTACATTTGTAGCTATTATAGAAGAGACCAAAGCACGCAGCGGGCAGATGTTACGGTAGAATAAGGCGAAATAAAGTTGATAATATATTATTGTATTTCAAGCTGACTATGATTTTACTATTGAACAGAAGCCTGATTTAAGAAAGATAAAAATACTCGCGCTTCGGTTTCTCATCAAAGTTCACAGATGTTCCGGGACCATTCATCAGAAAAGAAATGAATATAAAAGTACGTTCATTCCCTGCACTTCCTTATGACATAATATAGGACATAGCCATCCGACATCTCGTTAAAAGATGGATATAATGGACATAAGGAGGAAGTGGATAGGCAGCGGTTGATGTGGTGATTGAGCTTCTAGGCATAACGCTGCAGCAGTTTCGGAGAATAGGAATGAATCATGTGAAGAAAAAGGCGAATACAAGTAAGCGAATGCGTTGCGTTTGCTATTATAGTCTGGAAAATCGGAATGCATAAATCGTGATTCCGCCCCTACGGTGTTTAGCAAATTTTTTCACAATTTGAAGCGATGCCATTTCATTCCAAGACAAGAGCGCGGGAAAATATAAAGCTTTTTGGGACCAGTACCATCTAGAGTTGCTCAGAATACACACTAGAAGCTGGTTGCATCACTCTGTATGGCACCGGAATCGGCGCTACAAACGCAACGATTATATCTTTCCTTTTTTCTCTACTATATCTATCTATATTACCATGGTATTGGTAATCGTGTACAATCTCTTACGAGAATGTTCTGTAGTAAGCCTTATTTCGACCTTTACTTCACTATTTCACAGCAAAAATGTCAAGCTCTGGCTGTAGATTACTTCATTGTCAATAGTGAACTAGAGGGGGGACTATCACGACGGGATCGAGGTGTATCCTAGGCAAATAGGCACACCAAAGAATAGAGAGACACGTTCGCCCAGGATCTGACCGTTCGCTCAGATTTGTCTGCTATTCATGAAGCTCAGCAACTCGCATTGCCATAGTTGACCGTGGCAAGAATAAAATTGTGTGCTCCGATATTCAATAAAATCTTATAGAAAGAGGTTGGCAAGCCCCCTCCGGCAAACGTCTACAGCACGCATCTTTGACATGATTGAATAGCCTACATTGTCCCGAGTCCTATACTTTCTCCCTTTTATTTGAAACTTAGCCGTTGCTAACAAAAAGTGTGCAAAGATTTTTCTGCGTCTCTTATTTCCTCTCTAGTCTCTCATAATCAATTAACCGTTCGCTAATTGACTGTCTCGCGAAATGAATGGAATGGTCTGCACAGCAGTTACAACAGTGCATTTAGAAAAGTACATTTTGAGCAGTATTTCGTTTCCTGATAGGTCGCTTGATATAACCGAATACACCATTCGGCGCCCCAAGTGGCCAGGAATAAGAAAAAAATGGTCATAGGATCCTCATTTAGAAAAGTTATTCAATAAAAAACCAAAGTTTCTCGATGCTTGAGTGTAACTACTGCGGTCAGAGGAGTCCTTTAAAGGCTACTGTACACGTATAAATCCAAATATAAGTAATTAACGAGTGTCCAATCTGCACTCTGGTCTGCACTAACCCGTTCGATCGGCCGTCCGCCATAGTCGTCGTTGGCGTTGAGAGAAGGAAGAGAGAGAGTCGACGGAGCGAGGGAGAGGCGAGGATGGGGAATGAGATGGAGAATGAGGGGAGAGGGGAAGAGGAGGGATAGGGGGAGAGGAGAGGAAGGAACGGGGAGACAGACAGAGAAATAGAGTCGACGTGACGAAAAGGGGGTAGACGCGAGGAGGAGAAGGCATTTCGTCAGTGCGCACGGCGCTTTGCCTGGTCTAGCCAGAGGCTATTTCTCATGCGGCGTGTGGCGTTGACGAAAATAGCGGAACCCCAATTGGGCAATCTTTTTCATGGCTGTACCATTACTGTCGGAGAGAACCGAAACACCGAAAGCACAATTTCGGCGGACTCGACTAGAGGTAGTGGAAGCTCGAGCTCATCCAACTGTAACTTTTATACAATTTTAAAATACCGAGCATGCTAAGGCGTTTTCACTGTCAATGAGTGTCTGTTGCATTCGTACACTCGGCTTCCGAGCTACTCTGGGCATAGCATACAGCCACTCGAACGCGGAAATGAACGAACGCCCTTTCTCCCTCTGCTCCTTCTCTCCATCCATCCAGTCCCCAGCAACCATCTGGCGCACGAATTTCGTGGCAGCACGTATTTCCCCGGGAACGAGAGGAATCACGAAATGCGATGAGCCATAGGGAGAAATGGCTGGAGTAATAACTGCCTTTCTACTAGAGATGTGCATGTAAGTTCTTTTAGGCAATGTGTTACAATGCTTTTGGTGACCGGAGGCGTAGCGGATATGAATGATGTACGCAATAAAGGCGTAAAAAGAACTCGCATACAGAACTTTACTTTCTGCTAGATACTTGCAATAGAGTCCTGTTGATCAGAATTATGCAGACTGGTCATTTTTCCCAAAATATATATGTATCTTTTTTTTACTTTTGGCGACGAGACGCATCGCGGTTAAGAATGGTGCACGAAACGCAATCATTGTACTGAACAGTCTGCACATCTCTACTGTTGATGCTTGTGTGTCAACACCGTCCATTGCAGCACCACGACTGGCTACCAATGAAACATGCTAACCAGAAATGCTCAATTGCACATCTCTACTTTCTACGTTGCTATCTTACTAGATGTAGCGACAAACATTTGCCTTCAGTCAGCGTTTCTTTCTTTATTCACAAGCTTTATTACGGTAATCCCAGCAAATATACTGCAGCAAATCACTCGTCACACTCGCCTACAGTATCCCGCTACCGTACTCCGTCACCATCTCCTTCCGTACTTGTTGTAGTACAACGAGTTGTCGCCCTTGAGCAGACTGCCTCTCGTCAGAGTAATGCGACCAATGTGACGGCGAGGCGAAGCAGAAGCATGCTCTGATTTAGCAAATTATCATTGAAGAAAAAGTGGTCCGTCAGTAAACACTCATTCCTACTTTGCCCGCACTCTCTTCATAACGCTGCGCTCTCTCATCGGAATTAGGAAGACGTGACTTTTTACGTAGGTAGATTTAGTGCATAAAGAAAAAGACGCAAGTAATTACGTTTCTCTTTACTGCTTTTGATGTTCTCCAAGCATCACAAATAGGTAAAGCTTTTGACAACAACGGATTTCCGTTTACATAAGTAGATAAAATTACCAGTTCTCAAGAAACTCACCGAATCCAAGCAGAAAAAGGAGGCAAATCGCGAGAAACAGCCGACCAAGGAGCATGTTAGGCGTTTAGAGTTCCATTCTCTCCTTCTTCCTCAATCTCAACGTCCTCTGTCTCCTCTCCAAAAGAGACCCCGTGCACGCCTCTTCCTCAGTTTACTCAAACTGCTTCCGACCGAAAGATCAAAATGTGGGGAGAGTTGTGCACTTTGCAAGGCGTCTTCGTTAGCTGGCATTCACATTCCAGAATTCGATCGTAACGTAGAATTTGAAACATGCCATGCTTCAAGACGTCATCAACACTGTACTTCCTTTAGACTTGCTGATAAACGTATGATGATACTGTTTCCATGCACATGGACACAGCCTGAATTTGAAGCAGAATATTAGCATCAGGATATGATTCAAATATTGTGAAGAGCCATGAACAAAGAGCCATGATTGTTGAATTGTACATAAGATTTGCCAACTGACCCGTCCATTTTATCCAAAGCCAAGAGAGTAGACTGTGCATCAACAAACGTGGAAACGTGGTTCTTAACAAATAGGGTACAAAGCTGGTTGATTGCTATGCGAAAATTGTTTGTATCCGAAATAATGCCAAGCTCGCAGGAATTCGAGTAGTTAAAGACAATAGCTAAAGACAACGACGATATCCAGCTTAAAACTACGATTATAGACCGGTGGTAAGAAGAGAGAACTGCATAGAAACAACAACATGACGCGCTTTGGGTAGGAAGGTCTCGATAAGAACGTATAGGTCAGTGAAAAAGGAATTACTTAGATTATTATCCGGAAAATGGAGAGTGAGTACTTCGAAAACTAGAATGTATGATGAAATGATGCAATTCACGCGGATCTAATCGTGGGATACTGTTGTTCAAACGAAGAGGAAAAGACGCATTTGCAACATTATAGCGCAGGGTAATCATCCGCGTAGAAAGTATATGAGGATCAGGGAGGTGAAAACGGGACTTTGCGCTTTCCTTAAAGCAGCTTAAAGCGTACACAACTTAAACAACGGGAACAGAACAGCATACGATAAGGATAAGTAGCGAAACAAGGTGATATAGCCGGACAATATCCGACGGAAAAGGTGCAAAATTGAATAGCTTACATAGGGGTATGAGAGAAGCATAAGGGCAGAACATAAAACGATCAATGCAAACAACAACAACGAAAACTAATGTCTACTTACGGCATAACATATAGTAGATAAAGTAAGAGAAATATACTAATTGAAATAGGAGGTTCATCTAATTCAAGGGCCTAGCGTCGGCTCTTTCCCCGCATAATGCGCTCTAATCTCGGCTGAAGAAACTCCGACGTCCGGATGGCCATCTGAAAGAAGTCAATAGAACCAAGCAAATTCTCGGACGCTTTCAGCTGCATTTGGTAATGTCGACTTTTTGCACAAGCTTTCGAGGACCCACTATTGCCTATCCTCGAATTCAAATTTCCGTTCCGCTTGTACGTGATAGGACATACGCTGTTTGGGCGGAGGCTCACACGGAAGAATGAAGAATACAAGCGTGATAAAAAAAGTACTCACATCAACGATGTCGCTGCCGTCCTGGTTGTACAGCTTGCAATTGGAGATCATCAGATCGAGGTCCGCCTGCACCTCCTCCAGCGTATCGTAGATGTTGTTCTTGATCTGCAGGGGACGGGGGGATTACGGTAAACGGTAAAGATTACGGTAGCTCGTATTTTAGCCACAGCCAACGTATACAATGCGAAGCAAAAATCCTGTTCACTTGTCAGCGATAGGCCAAAAAATGTACACTAGTTACAGAAAGAAAGTTCGTGAGTTGAGAAAAGGATACATAGGAGAACGAACACCAACCTTCTGGACCATTGTCTGCAGGTCCATCGGGTGCTCGATGACCGTGTAGTAGTCCGGCACCTGAACAGAGATCAAAGGTCAAAGACCATAGATCAAAGACCAAAGATGAAATCTAAAGTTCAAAGATCACTCCCCACCTCCTTGCCGTCAACAGGCTTTGTAAAAGGCCAGGCGCACTCCATGCTCATCGTCTCCTTGATGGCCCGCTCGCACTCTCCAAAGCGCTCCTGAACGAAGCGAATTAATTTGAATTAGCATTTTGGCGCCAAAACTCGTAATTCAAATGAGCTACAGTATACCTTGAGGCCGCAGTTCTCCCGCAAGCCTATCGAGACGCGTTGCGTGTCGTCTGCAAATTCCGGTATAAAATACGAACCTTGTCTTTCCTAATATTTAATCCAACGGTCTTACCAGCTATATCCTACGAAGTAACTATTCCCACCTATGCTACGTTCATAGACCGTCGACACTGCCGTATCCACCTAGACCGGCTACCGTAACCCCCTACCGTGTCGCCTCTTCTTCGCTCTACCGTAACCCTCGTCCGACGCCGCCGAATCGTAGTCGCCGTCGCCGTAGTCACTCCACCCATTCTCCCGATCGCGTCGACCCTGCCAAGACTAGAGTGGAGTCTGTCCGACTAACAATTAGATGATAACTTTTTCTTACTAATCTAAACCCTCATACGCCCTATTCGACCCTATTCGATTTGCCACTCCCCCTGAAACTGATTGTAATAATTGAAAACTATTGCTTTCTAAAGATACATTTTTTTAGCAGCAAGCTACCCAATATTTTTAAAAAATTTCTACAGTAAGATATGAACTGACCTCCCGTCGACTGCTACGCTGCTTGGGAACTGCCGGACTGAGGATGTTCTCGTTGTAGAGGACCTGAAGCTCGTCTCTAAACTGCGTCATCGCGTGCCGCCTGTTTTACTCGTTTTATCGTCCTTGCTCCTTAATTTACTCCAAAACAATGTTCAAAAAGTGCCCTCACGCTCTTTTAAAAAGAGTAACACCGTCTCACTTGAACTAGTATTTGAGTAGTATTTGAATTATGGCCTCACTCCCCCCTCCCCCAACCCAACCCACCCTCTTCACGACCCGTCCACTGCTCGTCTTCACCGCATTCCGCATCTCCTCCTCGGCTACCGTATCCTTTCTCGCCTCGGGCGACTCGCTGGCCGTGAAGTTGCTGAAGGCACGTCACCATTCTACCGTAACCCGCTACCCATCAAAGCCAGACTAGACCACCTATTCAATCAGTGCTCTCGAAGAGAAACTTTTGAAAAGAAACCATTTCATCAACGCTAATTATAAATGAAGATCAAGTTGACGAATTGACCGATTTTATGCGATGGTGGTGGTTTCCCGAAACATCTCATAAATTCAAAAGTAGCGTCCTCCTTTCCAGCTTCAGAACGTGTTATCTACCGTACCCATAGATCAAATAGTAACGTCGTTGAATTTTAAAGTGCCTTGATTCTTTACAGGAGAAAGGGATAAAGGTGCCTTGATTCGTACTAAAACGCTCAAAATCCAGAAATTTTTTTACATAAACTGGTGGGTTTGGCGGCCAAAGTGCCTTGATTTTCCAAATTGTCACGACAAAAAGTGCCTTGGTCACGTCGCATCCGACGTACTATTTGATCTATGACCGTACCCCTCCCCACCCCACTCCCCCCCTCCTTCAAACTAACCCCTCTTCTTCCTCCTCATCCCCTCCCCTCTCCTCCTCTTCCTTGAGCTTTCGGGCCTGCTCTGCGTCTGCAAAATACTCGTAGTTCATCGCCAAAAGCTAAAACAAGGAAAGTTTAAAAAAAAACATAATACTGTTGGGCAACCCTACGGCGCCTACGCTGGAGCGCGCGCAAAAGGCCCTCGAACCGCGCGTCCGCATCGTCCGCGACCCCGCGTACGCTCACCCTTAGCCGCCTGCCGCTTGGCCTTCGCCTCCTGCCGCTTGCGAACCGCGTTGCACTCGGCGCACAGCCAATCGGGCAGGGCCTCCGTGAGTGTGGGACGGACGCACGTCTGCAATGGGGGGAAATGGATAGCAGAGCACGCGAAATCGATACTATTTATTAGGCACCCTTTTCCAGGTTTACGTTTGACTCCATTGGCAGAGAAACGGATAACCAATGGGCTATCGCTATCGATTCACGGGCTCTAACGGATATCCGAACAGCTGCTATATTAGTAGGGCATGTTCATAGTAGTACTCCAAAATAACGACAGTGTGGAAGTTGGTGCAGTTTCCCGGGAGGGAGGAGTGATATACGGTAGACAAGGAGGACTGCTGACCAGATGGTAGGTATTGTCGCACTCGACGCACAGCACCAGATTGGCCGTCTCGCCCTTGCGCCGGCACGCACGACACTTGCCCTGAGGGGAGAAGCGAGATTGAACGACAACTTTAAGCGCATAGTGAATGGTAGACTGAATGCTTTGAAGCATTCATTTAATCTTTCATCACTATGCGCTTAAAGATGATTGAACAACGCTTTTACTGAAAAGTGACCACGTAAACACTAGGGGGAGGGGGCAACTACTTTTTGTCAATAATAAATGCAAAAGACGCAGAGCACGCTAGCGATGCGCATGCGAGTTGCTTTGGGGGTCAATATGTTGCCCTGTACTTTGGGTGACGAAACGCCCGTCGGTCGCGGTTGTGAATGCTGTGTGAAACGTAGGCAACAGCATACATACACGGGCCGTGTGCTATCGACCATTTTTTTCGCCTGGGGCCTACCAAAGCCTAGATTTAACGTCGTGTCCAGCCTACCAATAAGGGGTTTTGGGGTACAATGCGGGGCCTACCAAGTTATCGTTTTGACCAAATTAGGGGTGCCTGCCACCCGACCGTCGGGTTCGTGCCCACGTATAAGTGGCATCAGGAGAACTCTCACGCGCGACTCTATTTAAAAAAAAAAAAACTTTGGCAAGTAAGCACGATGAGTGCTGCTTCGCAGTATACTTTTTTCTGCCGTTCTCTTCTCAGTGATCGCCGATACATGCAACGCGTGAAAGGCACACGTACCTGCAGCCGACTCTTGCTCCACAGGATATTCGGCTCGAGCGTAAACAGAGATAGCGACACGGCGGGAATGGACCTGGAACGAAGCGCACGTATATTATGGTAACTTATTATTATTATTATTATTATTATTATTATTATTATTATTTATTATCGACTCCCCGTCCACAGTAATCCCGTCTAGTTCTTCTTCTCTTCACAGCTTTTGCTTGGGGCAGTAGCTATGAGGAGCGCCCTGATTCAGGGACGAGCCTGAGATGTTAGCTGTATTAGCTACAGTACCTTGCAGTCTGCGCAACATTTCGCTGCCAGCACAGGAACACCTCCGAGATCTTCTTCTCTGCAATATAATGACTGAGGATAATGTGCATACGTGGGCAAGGGTACGGACAATTATTTCCGTTTGGGGCCTACCACAGTATACAGCTTAGTTGCTCATTGCCTACCAATAAGGTTTCATGTATAATCTGATGCCTACCAAGTTAAGTTTCTATAAAAACTACCACCCGACGGTCGGGTGTGTGAACATGTATAATGTGGACCGTCAGGCGTCTCATTCCTACTTTCCCCGACGAGAGCACGAAACGGTATGAAGCGAGTGCAGACAAAGTAGGAATGAGCGTTTACTGACGGGGAACCTTTTCGTCGATAATATAATAAATAGCAGCTAGCCGCACCTCCATTCCTGCCATCGACCACGAAGGGATCCTTGAAGTACTTGAACTGAATGCCCTGGAAGAGTTGGAGCAAGGCCAGTCCGAGTCTGAAGGGACGAAATCATCATTAGAATATTTGACTATATAATATCATCATCCAAGCCCTCCAGTGATGGCTGTTTCATCAATACTAGTTAAAACAAAAAGTGTGGATCGTACGGAATATGAATAGAGTTGTGAAGACTGGTCATGTTAGCCAAAACGTTATAAATAATTCTTTCTGGTGACTAGACGCGTCGCGGTTAGAAATGATGCATGAAGCATAATCGTTGTAGTCTGCACAGCTGTAAAACTGAAACGAACCTCTGTGCCTCGTTCAGCTCGGGGAAGTCCTCCCTGTAGATGAGCACCTCCTTCTCCACGTCGCCTTCCTCCTCCTCCTTCTTCAACTGCCCCTCCACCCTGAACCCATTAATAATTAATAATAATAAATAAATAAATGATTAATTAGTCTAATTTTATCTACCAATGGGGTTCGTGGTTGAGGGGCTTGCATCTATATTATCAGAAGATTCGAGCATTTCATTCTAGTCTTTTTGATGGTTATGTTTCACGATCAATCCATAAACGAATAACTTCTTATAAAATAATGACGAGCAGTGATATGATACAAATGGAATGCTCTACTAATTCTGCTTACGACTTTGCTTTACCTGACAGGGGACTATTATGATTATAATTGCGAACATAACTGACTGTAAGGGTTAGTCCCGCCTATTCCCGGCTTCCCATAGCTTTTAAGTACAGATGCTGCAGTCAGCGCTAATGGGTTTTCGGCGTCTATCCTAGCACACTATCCATATCACGTGCTTATAGCTCTTGTAGATCAAAGACGAAAGTCCAAAGATCAAAGATCAAAGACCACCCACCGAATGCACACGTCGTCCTCGACCAGCCCCGTCACGTCGCCCTCTTCCAGGAGCCGCCGCCTCCACTCCGTCCGATCGATACCCGCCGGCAGCGAGCCGACCTGGCCCATGAACATCTGAAAGATCAAAGATCACCCAGAGATCAAAGATCACGCCCACCTTCTCCTCTAGATCGGCCAACAACTCTCGCAACTCGGTAGTCCAGTCCATCGTCGACTCGACCTCTCCCGGATCGGGCGCGTCTGCCATGAAGAAGGAGGCCAGCTGACCGGACTCCACCTTGCGCGCCTGAACCACGTGATTTGAAACGCGCTCTAGAAACCGTAACCCACAGGATAGCTTTTATCAGTGTCATCGGTCAGGTCAGGTGATCATCTGGAAGAGATTTATTCCAGAGCCTATTGCTCACAAACTTGTGTCACCAGCAGCGCTAAAATAATGTCTCTCTGGCAGCTCTATCGAGTTTCCTATATTTCACGTAGACCAAGAGATCAAAGATAAAGAGATCAAAGATCAAGAGATCAAAGATCAACCGACCGTCCGCTCTACGACCTCGGCCATCTTCGCCTGCCGGAAGGCCATCTCCTCGCCCAGCTCCGCCTCCCGCAGACCGCGCGCGTTGCACGCGGCAACCATCTTAATTGGCAAAATTAAACTTTTAAAAAAATAATTTATAATGTTTATATTTAAAATATTTATATTTAAAAATATATAATAATCAATTTGCAATGCTAATAGAGCAAGCACAACTGACTGTAGCGGCGGCCATTTTAGCACACCCGCGGTTTCCCGGTTTCCCACTGCCTATAAAAGCAGATGCTACTAGTAGAAAGAATAATGCGTCGAGGAAAAGTCTACTCCAAATGTCCATGATTAAAATCTTGACTATAGGATCTAGAGGTGTGCATGAGAGTTCTTTTGCTAAAATATGCTTCATTGCTTTCGGTGACCAGACGCGTCGCGGTTATGAATAAAGTGTGAAACGTAAGCATCAAAAGAACTCTCTCATGCACACCCCTCTACAAGGATCCCGCCGTTTCCCGGTTTCCCGTTGCCTTTAAGAGCAGATGCTCTGCTAGATACGATAATGGATTTAGGTCTGGAGATTCTAAGAACAAAAAAAACAAAACAAAAAAAACTTCACATATGCATATGTCCGCAGTTCACTCTGGCACTGCCAGGTTCACAGAACAATGCCCACTCCATAATTAGGGCTGTTCAATTTTCTGCGTTAGGCCTAGAAAATGGCTGAAAAGAACCGGCGTGTCAACACTATTATTAGAATAATAATAATAGTAATAATAATAGGCTATCCACAATGCGACTCGCCTGCTCCACCTTGGCCGGCTCATCTACATACGCGAAGCGCTTCCGGTCGCGGGCCAGACTCCCGTGAACGGGGCAGTACTCATCGGCAGTGCACCCGAGAAGTGCGAGACGGGCGGATGCCGCGTTCCCCAAGACCGACTGCAATATTTTGACCCCCCTTTTTTTTCGTCGGCCTTCCACGGTTTTAGCGTACATGTCCTGATAAAGCGTATGATACTGATACTGATACTTCCACGGCTACGCTTCACGATCTTCGTTTCGTGCGCACTGCTTATCGCTCGCTTGCCACAGTGTTTTGACAACAGTCAAAATGTTAAGCGAACGAGATGCCGGAAAATAACCCTGATTTCGGTAGGAACTCTCATACAGAAAGCACCGTACCCTAAATATTTTAGCTTGTTCGCTTAACATTTAGAACACTGTGTTGCTAAAGCTTCAGCGTTCCCTAGCTAATACAGCTTCTCTCCTCTCGTTCACTTTTTCATCTTCACCAGGTCAAAATGTTGTATACATTGAACGTTTCTACCTTTTTTTATCTACCCATTTTCATCCCGTAATGTATTTGTCAGCCAGTACATTAAATATTATTATTATTATTATTATTAAGCCGTGTTCTTCCTACCACATCAGCGACGGGGGTGGCCTCCTCACACGGGCCCGCCCGCTCCCGTTCCCACTCCGAGGGCTCCTCCACCAGGACGACCGGAACCGACTCGAGCAGAAAGTACGAGCGATACGCGCGGTCCTTGCCCAGATGCACCAGACAGGAGATGCCTGAATGCATTATTATTATTATTATTATTATTATTATTATTATTATTATTATTATTACTATTATTATTGAGAAAAAGTTCCGTCAGTAAACGCCCATTCCTACTTTGTCTGCACTCTCTTCAGACCGCTTCGAGCTCTTGACGGAAATGGGAATGGGCAGCTTTCTCGATCATATTAAAACACTATCCAGTATACCAATTGAAATGTCTAGCACATAATGTAACAATCGACAACCCATTGAGAAGACAACTATCCCGTCTCTTATATTGTTGAGGGGAAACAGAAAACCACCGGTAAGGCAGGTCGCTTCAGGCGCCCTTTTGATTAGGGCTGTTTTTCCTATACCATTCGAAAGCTCTTAAAGGGACATGGAAGCCAAAAAAGATTGGCTTTCATATGAAAGTTTATCGCCTAAATAATATAAAAACCAAAATCAGAGTGCACAAAAATGTCTACTTCGCGAGATATCCTAAAAATCGTTTCCCAGCCAAGGCGCAGTCTTACTGCGCTTAGCGCATAGTAACGAGGCAAATGGCATCGAGCTATTCCCGGAACA
>LS911574.1:94586-112712 GCA_900490955.1 Micoletzkya japonica
CAGTCTTACTGCGCTTAGCGCATAGTAACGAGGCAAATGGCATCGAGCTATTCCCGGAACAAATAAATATTTCTCGCTCCAGAAATTTTTTAAAAATATTTTTCAAAGGCTATTGTGTTTATTATCGTCTAAGAAACATATTTTACAAGTATAACCATTTTCGGTTTCAAAAAATTTCTCGCTTCCATGTCCCTTTAACGAGTAGAATCCGAATCTTCTATTAAGAAGATGTGAGCTGGTGGTTTCCAATAAATAGATTATAAATAATAATGGCATAGGTACGCACTCTCCAGCCCGCAAATGGTCTGCATGCACTCGTCCTCCATGGCCCTGTACTGCTCCAGTTGCACCTGATAAGGAGTCCGGATTAAAAAAAAAAGATAATCACATGGTTTTTTAGAGGTGTGCATGAGAGTACTTTTGATGCTTATGTTTCACACATCATTCATAACCGCGACGCGTCTCGTCACCAAAAGCAATGCAGCATATTGAGCAAGAGAACTCTCGTGCACACCTCTAATGGTTTTGTCAGCAATTTAATAACACGCCAAAGGATAGGGCCGGGCTCTATTGCGCCAAGACTGTGACAAAGCGCATTCTCGGTATTCACTACGCAAAGGACAGCGCTAGGATAGTAGTGTCTGTCTGTCGTTGCCTTTTTCATGCATACGCTTCTTGTAATAAACACTGTCAAGGTAACGAATGACATGCCTCTACCTCTCTGGCCTCGACAATCTCGTCCATTTCGAGTTCAGCGTACGCGATGCCCGCCAATACCATCTGCGACGGAGGAGCTGTTTCTACTTTCAACAACTGAGTAATAGTATTATTACCGTAACATTAGATTCATTTTTACGCCTTTCTGAAAAAAATGACCTCGTGCAACTCCTCCAGATTGGTCCGCCGCCGCTCCCTCAGGGCCTTCAGATGCGCCCGGAGCTTCGTCGTCTCCTTCGACGCCTTCGGCCGCTCCATTCGACCCTCGTCGCCCAGCTGCAAACGATTCAGCTGATAACAAATACATGGGTTCGGGTGGTCATTTTGCCAGAAATGTAACAACTACCTAGGCACCACATTATACATGGTACCTAATTGCCAGGCTAACAAAAACCTAACTTTATACATTGGTTAGCCCCGGTCCAAACTAATTGCTGGTCAAACAGCCCACATTATCTGTTACAGGCTGCGTTCAGCGGGAAAATCCTGAAACCAACGAACCTTCTCAATCTGCTCGTTCTCAAACTCCCGTGCCAGCTGCGCGTCGCGAGCTTCCTAAAGCAAATGTTCGTCGTCGGCAATATTGCTAATCCGGTAGAGGATAAACAAATTATTCAAAATACTCTTACAATGCAAATCACCATACAAAAATCTGCCTCCTACTCCATTCTTCCATCTTACCGTACCCCCGTCCTACCGTATTCATTCTCTTCTACCGTATCTCTCCACCTACTACCGTACCCCTTCCTCCTCCAGTATACCTTCTCCTGTCCCGCTCCCCACACCCTCAACTGGCGCAGCTGTCGTTTCGCCTCAACCAATTCCGCGATTCGCTCATCGTGGTAGTTGCGGAACTACAAAATTTTGATAATGACCATTACGTTTTTTTAAATATTAATTAAAAAGGAAATATAATTATTAGGCTGTCCCATAAGTCTTGAGTGATCGCTTATCAATACAGTTCGCTTATCAATACAAGCGAATCGCAGCCAGAAACTTCAACTATGAAGATGAAGGGGCCATAAATAGCTTAAAAGGGACATAAATAGCATAAAAACCTATCAACCATATCAACCCGGTTCTCATAATCAGTGAAGCGGGGAGTATCGATGGATATGAGGACACCGCTAAACTTGGGTTCCTGTAACCCCGCCTAACTTCATTATTTGAAAGGCGAATTTTATTTTACTTACTAGAAAAGCTTGACCGGGGTTTAAATTCAAATAACGGTACAAAGTAAACTTTAGCAGGTTTTATCCGCTCTACATTACTGTAACATGACGCATAACTCCACACCAATAGGCAAGGATATGTAGATACTATGTGTATGCTAGGAAGGAAATAAACCTTGAATTTCAAGGTTAAATTATTTTACATTGTTCACCTCTTCCGTCTTGGAACATCTTACACACTATGATGTACCGGAATTCAGGGGTTATCTGAGTAAAAATAATCATATAAATTGTGAACCAGTTTTTGCCGCCCCACTTACTTCTCTGTGGTCATAACGCAAGTAGTAATGCCAAAATATGTGCAGTTCGCGTTATGCTATCATTCAATAGAAGCATGCTATGAGCTCTTTTATGAAAGACGGCGCTTTGGGTGTAGTCCACTATATCTCACTAATATGCCCTCCGAAAGTGCAATTAAAGTGGTTCATTTTGAAGGTATTGATGTTCCCTAACCTTACTTTTTTGAAGATTTTGTTTCGGTTGCTGCATGTTGAAAAGGGGCAAAGAAAATGAAATCTCTCAAGACTTATGGTACAGCCTAATATTAATAATAATAAATAAATTATAAACCTTAAAGTATCCCAGCAACTGGTCCACGAGCATCTGCAGCAACTCCAGGCGATGCGCCGCCGTCAGGTCGAATACCGTACCCTAAACGGAGGCATACTGTAACCTGTTCAGTTCGCGATAGCTGCTACCGTAAGTATGCCTTCCTTATAAGCTTGTTCATCGCTTGTATGTAGCTTTTGCACAAGCGTCAAAAAGAATTTCAGTTCGCGATAGCTCCCCCCCGCTACCGTAACCCATACGTACCGTCTCCAGCTTCTGCAGGACGTCGGGATGACGCTCGGCAAACTGGTAGGCCGCATCTTCGTAGCACCTGAAAGCTCGGAAATTTGCAAATACAAATACATTTGAGGTTAACGTATTTATGTTATTACGGGACATATCATCGTATCAGTTACGCTGGCCCATTAGGGTTTGAAAACCAAGCGCAATGAGCGTATTTATCGCCTGACTCTCTTCATTCTTCAGTGCTCCTCATCACTCTCTCGGTCTCTTAATGCGAGATTAAAGGGCTTGGTTTTCAAACCCCATTGCCCATATGCCCATCTCCATTTCCTAGTCAAAGCCGCACCTCGGCCCGCCCCTCTGGTAGGTCCGGTGCCGGAACGTCGAAACGCCCGTAAAGTAGCCGGAAGTGAGCAGGTGCAGACGGATAACCTACAGATATATATATATATATATATATATATATATATATATATATATATATATATATATATATATATATATATATATATATATATATATATATATATATATATATATATATATATATATATATATATATATATATATATATATATATATATATAGTTAATTCAAAACATTTCGACAAAAAATTAATTGGATGTTGCCGACAGTATGAAATAGGAAAAGAGGGAGGGGAAAAGAGAAAACGTAGAAAAAAACGTCGACTCATGAAACCCCTACGCCGTACCTCTGACATCGTGAGCCAATCCATCGGTAGATGCCGCACCGATTGACCTGATTCGAAGTCAACTATACAACAGCGATGCCACAATAGAACACTTCAATGTGGCATGAGCATCAATCTCTCAGTCCTCTCCCCATCTCCCACCGTACCCTACACTATCCTACCGTATTCTAAAGTATCCTACCGTACCCCATCCCTACCGTGTGCCTCTCTAAAGGCCTCGTGTAGTTCGTTCCTCTGCCGTATGTTATCCGCGTGCGTTAGATTTTCCAGATCCGGCGCTTGGAGACCTATTTCTTCGGGCCGCGAAAGGTTGGCTGCAATAGGGAGAATTTAGCTCTAACAAGGGAAAAAAACGGGATCTTAAGCACCGTATTTGAATATGCAAAATCAATGTAGAGAGGGTATAGTCCAAACAAAGAGATACTAAACAGTCAGGCACAATTACAGTTTAATGTACCCACTGCCCAATCCTACCGTACTCTCAGCCCCCCCCCGCTCTTTCCCCTACCGTACCCTCATCTCCGTCCTCATCTTCCGCTCGTTCCATGCGTGCCTGCCACAGGATCCGGACGATGTCCGCAAGTGACGAATTGCGTGGATCCCTCAACGGAACGCCTTACCACTCCGCGCTTAATTGCGAACGTCTCTGCGTCTCTCCAATTTCCATGCTCTCTCGCCTCCACTCTCTTAATCTGCATTGAATATGTTTAATCCCTTCTAAAGAATGTGAGACGGACTGAGTTTTCGGGTACGTTCCATATCCTTTTACACACAACTGTCGTCTATACAGGCAGGCTTATGAAACATAACCATGAAAATGGTACCACTCCCTGTCGGGTCTTTGAGAATGGTTATGCTTCACGATCAGTTGATAATGAGGCTATGGCTGAAGGGATTCTGCTGTTTTAGCCATGTCTTACTGCTATGATATAATGACAAAAAAATGAACTACCCCCGCGCTTCCCATTTCCCATACTCCAAGAACACGGATAAATGAGAGGATACGATATATTTCCCTGAGAATGAGCAGACAACACACACACACAGTAGTAGTAGCCTACCTGCACCGCACGGCGATCACAATGTCCGAGAAGGACAGTCTCGCGGTGCCGCGGATCTGAACAATGCAATCGGTATTTTTTGAGAAAAAAAATAGCATTTCCCCAGTGGAAACGGCGTAAGCTGTCCTTCTGAACCAGTAGTAAGTTCGTGCCTCCTTGATCGGGAGCAGTTCCTGGAAGGAGAGGAAGAAGTGGTAGAGGGAGAGGTAAGCGGCGAGGTCATCGTTGGCCATCCACGAGGCGACCGGCAGCGGTGCGTACGTGGGCAACGGCTGCAACCGCGGAGATAATAATCTTTTTTTTTACATTTTTTCCTAATTATCATAAAGTTATCTTTCCTAGCATAAATATAAAGCTAAAGAAGGCTGATGCGATAGTACTTCCTAAACATTAAATAATATTTTTAAATATTAAATAATAATAATAATAATAATAATAATAATAATAATAATACCTTAAGGTCATCGCACAACAGGTCGTCCCTGGGCTTCTTCCACTCGGCCGCCGCCTCCTTCTCCCTACGGCGCTTCTCCTTCGCCTCTTCGCGATCCTGAAAGTTCACAATTTTAAAATCCCATATTTCTATTTTTTGCTTTAAAGTATGCTAATACGCACGAACGTAAGCTGATGCATCAAAATCGGCGTCGTAATACGCTACCAAAGCGGGCAGACTGACCTTAATTCGAGCCTGCTTGATCAGTTCCTTGAGCGCGTCCAGATCCTTGGCAGTCAGGACCCGCTCGTCTTGCTCAAACTTGTCAAGACCCTCCACGCCTGCAATGCACAGCCGCCTCGGCTCTTGAAAACATTTATTCTGTTATCGTTCGTTGTTCAAATTGAAGATTCGCAATAGAGATCTGCATGCAATCATGCCCCCTTGGTGGCTACGTTTCATACATCATTCGTAACCGCGACGCGCCTGGTCGCCAACAGCAACGAAGCATATTGACCACAAGGACTCGATTGCAGATCTCTAACACGTAGGCCATAAAATACGTTGCGCATGCGCAAGTCTTACAACCTCACCTAGCCTTTCCTGCTGACCATTAACAGGCACGGTATCAGAGTGACAGGACAGGGATACCGTACCCATAATGGCAAAACATCGTCAACGGCCGGCTATTTATATGAACCGTGAAACATACATGACCATGCATCCTTCCTATAAGTCGGGGGGGGGGGGGGGTTAGACACACCAAACACGATTCTCGTATTATTTGATGTCTGCGCATTGGTGACGAGACGTTTATGAATGATGTGTGAAATATGGGGGCATTATTGTAAAAGAACTGTCATGCATCTCTATTTTAATTTTAAAATTTCTTTCCTTTCTTAATTTTTAATTCTTTCCTTTTTTTAAAATTTTTTAATACCTAATCGCCGGGCCGTCTCGAATTGCGAGGCCAGTTCGTCTTGCTGGGCAGCAATCTGCAAAGAAAGGGGGGGAGTTCAAAAGGCATTCGACGGGCTTCAAAAACCTTTTAGCTAGGAAATTTGCATAAATCACGATAACTTCAGAGTTATCTCATATTCGACATGAGGCATTTTTTCCCCATATTACTCCTCTTTCTACATTACTCTTCCTCCAACCGACCTGATTGCGCTTCTTCTCGCTCATCTGCTTCTTGGGCGAGGCGGACTGCTGTTTCTGGTCGGAAGAAGCCGTCGATTTCCTCCGCCCCTAAAAGAAGAGTACGGTGGTAAGCATGGTCATACGTGGGCACCGACCCGAAGTATGGGTGGTAGGCCCAAATTTCTTCGGAATTTTACTTTGGTAGGACTATATTTGCTGCAAAATTTCAATTGGTACACTTCATTTCGTACACTGGTGGTCCTCTTTCTCAAAACATTGCGGAGAAGGGGTTGCCCACGTATGTGCATGGTTGAGAGAAAAAAAAATGTTCCGTCAGTGGCTTCACTCCTATTTCGAGGAGAGCAAATGAAACGGTATTTAGAGAATCCAGACAAAGTATAGCAATGCGTTTACTGTATCAGTAATACAGCAATGCAAGCTTTTTGCATTGTTAGACAGGTAATGCTTTGCCACAACGGTTTACCACCTGACGGAAGCCTAGAACGGAAATTGGGTAGTCTTGGTTGACCAACAAATGCCAATAACACCGCGAACCTTCTTCTTGGGCTCATCCGAGGTGGCCGAGGGCGTCTTCTCCGCTTCTGTAATAGAATCCGCGTTTGTATGCTTTATCAAGTCCCTAGAGAGCATCATGATTTTCTAAAATTTAACAGCAAAAAAAAAGGGTTCCTCGCTTGCAACGTACTGTCTTATCCATAGAGGATACGAATCATGTATTTTTCGACGATATGTTTCCTTGTTTTTGGTGGCCAGAAGCGTCGCGGTTATGAATGATGCGTGAAACATAAGCATCCAAAGTACACGATTCGTATCCTTTACTTATCTAAGTCCTTAGTAATTCGCCCTGCTTACTGGGCGTCTTCGAGGGCCGCCCACGGCACGTGAGAGGCGTCTGCGGGAAGGAGGGCTCGGGTCCGGAGTAGAACGAGGTCCACGTCTGGTGGTCCAGCAGGCAGTCCCGCTGCAGGTCTTCCTGAACGGAATGCCAGGGTATACGGTAGAATAGAAGGGGGGGGGGGCTGAGCAATAACTTAGCCAAGCCATTCTTCGGAAGCAACTTAGCGAATACTTGGCAAATTTTGGAACCGAGGACTTGAGCCCAGGACAATTAGTGTAGGGAAGTTGGGGGGCGAAACTTGGGAAAAAAAATTTATAGAATGTTCCAAATGCAAATCTGCAAATGTAATTTAAAAAAAAGCATAATAAAGGCCTACCTTGACCTCCTGGCGCTTGTCTACCAGAACGCACGAGTTCTTCAGGAACAGGCGCAACTTCTGCTTGGACAGGGCGAGCCGTTTGCGACTGCAATATATATATATATTTATATTAAAAGCGTAATATTACATAAGCTCAGAATAGTCCTTAACCCACTGGGTTCGGAACAGTGCAGAAAGGAAGCACTCCATAGTATTAGGCAATCGACGAGGAAATCAAAGATGCTCGAGAAAAAAAAACTGACGACAAATCGGTCATCCTGCAGTCCGTCCTCCTACCATCGTCTTCGCTGTTCCCTCCGATTCTCCTATCGCGTCCATTGATCATTTCGTCATCCTCATTCTCCTCCTCCTCCTCCTCCATAATCTGCACATCATAGCGGTAGGCATCCGCCGCCGGCAGACCGATCTCTGCCGTGCCGCCCAGACTGCAATTTTTTTCTCGAATTTTATTTGAATTCCCGCTCCTATTTGAATATCTAAAGCTGGTGCCAAAACCGAAATTCATACATGAAGATGGCAAACCTGCGCTTTCCCGACGACTCGGCCTTGGGCGCGGGGCGCGCGTCGCCAACCAGCCTGAATCAGGCGTTATTTCCGCAAATTCATAACAAAAGTATTGTAAATAAAAGAAGAAAAAACATGATATTATATAAACAATTGTTAAATAATAAATATAAAATAAAAAAGCTAAACAGTTAATGAAATATTCCCCACCTCACAGCCTCCACCCGCGCCATGCGCTTTCTGCGCCCGTCCTGGTACTGGAGCTCCTCGCCGATGAAATATCGGTCCTGACGGGAAAATATGGAGCTACCGTAATCCAGTAACTAGCAATAGTTGACCGTAAACACAGATAGTGAAGATTGCAAAGATCAACGTTCAAAGATCAAAGACCAACCCTCATAAAGCCCATGACGTCAGAGAGGACGTCGTCGAGGCGGCCTCTGCATGTGTACCGTTGGACGAGGAAGAGGAGCGGCGACTCGAGAAAGTCGGGAAAGTTCATCAGTTCCTCCTGCAAAAGGTACGAGATCATTACCGAAACCCCTGAATCTGCAGGAAATCATCCTTACTAAAGTCATCCATCTGCATGTATGGGAGGGTCACTGCAGTATTCTACCAGTAAATCCTGCACATACATCACATCTGCTAGTAAGTGCTGCTTACGCTCGGTCAATACCGTACCCTGGCATCTCGCTCCGAGTCAACCGCTTCGAAGTAGGTCAGGCCAGTCCGGCCGGTCAGTGAACACGAGAAGTCCGTCGAATTGAGCAGGATCATCCGGTCGAAGAACGCACTGCAATCCACGATATTTTTGGCGAAATTCATCTATCCGCGTATCGACTGTGCTTAGCAGCAAGTTGGCAAGTTGCCAAACAATGATATTTACGCCTTACTGTGTTTAGCAACATCCACCATATTGATCTAAGATGTTCCGTTTTCACCAACAGTGTCCCTTGAAAAGGGAAAAAAAAAACCACCTCTGAAGGCACCTCAAAACAACAAAAAAGCAAAACAAGAGGCATATACGCAACTGTTACACCGTACGATTGCGTTACTCGATTACAGTAACCTTACTCATATCTTGGCAAGCCAGTGAAAATGTGAATAAAGAAGCGCGGGAGGGACAAGAGTAACGAAAAGAAGAGACAGAGAAAGGAATCGATTGGGGCATAGACTGACTAGGAGTAGGAGCTAGTGCGTAGCATAAAGAAATGCCAAATCGACAGTTTGAGAAGAAGAACAACAAGATCAACCAAAACCTCACTCGTAATTGTCGAAGATTTCACCGCTCGCCTCGAGGAAGTAGACCTGGAAGGAACAAAACTTACACAGAAATAATCGTAGAAGCCCCATTATAGTTACAGTTATCGATCGATCGGCAGTAACTAAACAAAATCAAAGGCCGAAAAAGTACCGCGTCATCCGGTTTCAAATTGGCGGGTGGCGGAATCTTCTCGAGCGGTTTCTTGTTGTGCAATGGCATCGTGAAAGCGCCGAATCACCCTGAACAAATACTTGCGAAAATAAGTTAAAACCAGAGAAGTTTACGTTGAAAAATGCGAAAAATCTATCAAAAAGGTGGAATTCACGTGAAAAAAGTGGAAGATGAGCGGAGAAAAGAGTAGGGGACGAGGGTGGAATGAAAAGAGGAGAGGGAGAGAGTCAAAGAGAGAGGGAAGGGAATGGCGAGGGAAGAAGAAGAGGGGAGAAGGGAGGCGAGCGCGCGCGTACCTCACACACAAATATTCTCGAATGGCAAGGGCCGTAAGCGGGCTGGGACGGTGTCAGGGGATAAGGTGAGGATTGGGAAAGGTAAGAAAGGACTACACCACTAATTGGACCTGGTGCAGAACGGGAAGAAGCCATACAATGGGCAAGACAGAGAGCGAAACGAAGGAATGAGAGCAAGGAGCGCAGATGAGTCGAACGGAGAAGTAGCTGCGAGCATCCGAGTGTAGCCCCTTCCCAATTAACAACCAATTGACTAGCCAATACTATTTGTTAAAAAATCGAAGAAAAAGCAAGTATATTGAGAAGAAAGGAAAGCCGAAAATTCAAATCTTCAAAATTTTGCCGCTTTGCCGCGCACTTTTTGGGGGCGGAGTCAGTGAACTGAACTCGTGCGCGAGCTTCGCAGTCGTACTTTCGGGGGTGATCGGAACGGAAAATTGAAAGATACCGTAATCCTGATTTAAGAAAACAGTCTTAGGCATAACAAAGAACGAAAATCAATCGTTCCATGGATAATATATAGTCTTTCTTTCAGGCAACATCTACAAAAGCATAGCCAAAACGCTACCTTGAAATTTCATGACAAGAGGAATCGATTCTACCAATGTGTTCATAAAATCGAACTGATAGAGGAAAGTTCGCCATTTTAGTATGGGTAGGAAATTATTGCTCGACACAAGGCAAGGCGGGTCTAAATATTCTCCATTTAGCATCTTCATTTAGTCTGCCTGACAATTTGCAAAATTCTGTAGCGCTGTTTCGGCAACCCCACTCTTTTGTTGATTTATTTCTCTCTTGAAAAACGATTTCTAGCAAAACAACAACTAGTAAGGCAAAAAAAACATAAATTTAACGGGGTTACGGTAGCTCCGTGATTATTTTGTTCCGAGGTCTGCCTTGTGATTGCGCCTTTCCGGTGCGCATTCCGGACTCCGCCCCCTTTTCAAGTCATCAGCGTCCGCGCATTGCGTTTTCTGCCAAATATCGGGCCGATTCCGCTCAGGTCTCGCCTTTTGCCTGACCCCGGCCCCTCCCAATTGTTAGCTACAACTGCGCGCATTCTCCTACGCTTCAAATCAACGCTCGCCGCTGTATTCGCTGCCGTATTTGTCATTCTGCTCCGATCATATGATCGGGTCATGCGTGGCCGGTTAGCTCGCCTAAGCAACGGCTGTTCAGGTGCAAACATGGATTGCCTCGAGGAAGATCAACTGGAGAAGCTCCGACAGTTCCAGGTCAGTGGAATGCAGGGTGACAGGGCCATGATTGTGATGAAATGATTAGTTGCTATGAGTACCTTCCATTCACAAGCTAGTCCATTTCCACATTTTTGCAAATATTCCTTTAAAGTTCTTGAATTAGCGGTATGCATCAGGTTTTTCGTGATGAGTAATAAGGGCCGGAAAAAAGATTGACCTTAGGCGTAATTTTTTCTCGCACTTAGCGCGTCTACGCATTACGACTAGACGTATAAAAAAAAGGGAGAAAAAGCGTGGCGCTTTCAGGAGATTACGAATATGGAAGACACGGAGATTGCGGTGATGACGTTGGCTTCGCTCGACTGGAATCTGGAGAGGGCCATCGAAGCACAGCTGACGGACGACTCGGGCAATGCATCTCGTACGATCGCCCCCCCCCCCCCCTCATACATGGGCGGCTTTACCCCGTCAATTAGTTTAGACCTAGGCCTACCCATGTGTAAACTGTGATTTTTGTTAGCCTGCCATATAGATATAGTGTATAATGGGGTGCCTACCGAGTTACGCTTCTGGGAAAATATCGTGCCTACCAACCGACTGTCGGGTCCGTGCCCATGTAAGCGCCCCTTACGTAATGGGCCGTATACGTAGGAAACCTTCCCGATAATAGTTTGAGAACAAGTCGACAATGGCACGCCATTGCGTACAACATCGCGCATTATCAAGCCTACCGATTGCAATTATATAGGAAATCTGAGACTTCCAATTCAAAGAGTTGAAAAAATTTGGCAAATTCCCATACCTTTGCTTGACAGCATTACGAATAGCCCGATTTTGCGAAGTCATAAATCGAACGAAAGTGATGAAACGCTCCGTGCTCAAAGCAGAGAACGCACAGTGCCTCGAGGGCCGATGCCAATCGTGCCCTTGGAGTTGTGTAGTAGTCGCGCGCACGAAGAGCTATTCGTAACGGAGCATGTAGTTTGACCTTCTAATGCTTATTTGTGTTATACTAGCAGTATTCTGTGCTATTTTCAAAAAAAACCGTCAATAATGCCAGTAAGATGCGTTCTTACGTCGTCTGAACATTGTTTATGCTGCTTCGCTGACTCATCATAAATAGGAATGATTATTACTTGTGGAATATGTATTTGCTCCTGTGACAATCCGTGTTCAGAGGAGCCCTCCTCCTCGGCCCTCCCCGTTTCCCGGTCGCCCTCAGCTAGAAGCACGCCGATGGAGGTGGGCGACACCACCTCGGCGGCGACGAATACCAATGCTCGCCCCGCTCCGCCCACCACCAGCTACTCGATGAGAAGTGAGCTAGACGCTTTCGTAGATCTAGCCTACTTGGCGGTATGATCACCTATCGTGCATTTCGAACATACCAAAGCAATACGTTGAGGTGAGAATAGGCAAAAATTTTGATCTAAATACGTTTACTTTCTTCACTATGTTATTCATCGAGCGCAGCACCCGCAAACTTAGGGTAATCGATAAATGCTCAGGCGCCCCTCGCCGCGATTCGGAGGATTCGGACGACAACGACGTCGACTACGTGCTGGCCTCGGACTCGCTCGACAATATCGCGCCGCCGACCCGCACCACCCGCAATGTTAGTAGTGCTGACGGTTTAGGCGGTGGCAAACTGACAATGAGTACACATCATAGATAAATAAAAAGTAGATAATTGGTAATAGACATAGATAGAATAGATAAACTATTTACAACATTGGTAAAATACTCCATTTTTTTCCATTAAAAAATGCGCGAAAAATGCTTGTGCGTTGAATTGAAGCATTTCAGTGTGCTTTCATGTGCACTTTAAGGGGAAAAATCAAGGCGCTTTGAAATGGTACAACGGAACTATCCCTTGTACCATTTCATCTCTCAGGGTGCCTCGGGAGGCCGCAACGAGCTGCCTCTCATTCCGCTCGACGTGTCGACGGCCATCGAGGGCACGCAGAACTTCATCTCCGTCTTCGAGGCCAGGTATGCGGTTTCTGCACGAGCGTTCCTTCGATAGCTATTCGAAGAAAAGTTTTATTGATTTATCAGTTCTATGTAATAAGAAAAAGACAACGTTTCATGGACTAAGCTAATATTGAAAATCTACAACTAATGCTAAATGGTGCATAGCTGTTTCGCCTCCTTCTGCCAGACAGCTATACACGAGGCTATGCATGTTTCACGCATCCTTTGTAGCTACTGACGTCTAGTCGTCAACAGCAAAAGCAATGAAATGAATTGGCCAAAAGAGCGAACATTTTTGTGCCAGCTCCCTGGCACAGTTAGAGAAGAGCAGAAGCCGCGATATGATTAGACTTGCTGTTTCAGCCCCGGCTAACTAAACAGAGTAGACTGATGGTCTGATGATTAGCGCATGTGATTCGTGTCTTTTTGATGCATATGTTTCATATAGTGGAATAAAACGATCCGCCCGTTGCTCTCATTCCAAAATGCGTCTAATTCTCTCACTTTTGCCCACTCTCGCTCGATATTCGGAATGGCTTACTGACGTATCTTTGTATTCCACTATGCATCGTTCATAACCGCAACGCGTCTCGTCACCAAAAGGAGCGAAACATATTGGTCAAAAGGGACAAGAATCGCATGCTTCATACGTGGGCACCGACCCGAAGTATGGGTGGTATGCCCAAATTTCTTCGGAATTTTACTTTGGTAGGCCTATATTTCCTGCAAAATTTCAATTGGTAGGCTTGAATTCGTTAACCGGTAGGCCCGTTTCTGAAAATATAGCGGGGAAGGAGGTTGTTGCCCATGTATGACATGCTCTACTGATGGCAGGACTATGCGGGCGTGCAGATTAGAGGATACGAATCGTGTATTTTTGACGGTTATGTTTCACGATCAACTCATAATGAACCCTTAGCCTTGTTATCTTCGGATGGGCGAAACATGACCACCAAAAAAGTCTGTGGGTCTGTGCATAAGTTGTGCAACGAAAATTGTAAAGCTGCTGTATAACTTTGCTCGTTTGCATTCCCGATGTTGTGTATTTCCATGAAGGCGTAGGACCGTATAGAACGTTCGGCGTAAACATGATATAGGCTCTCGAAGCGCCGTCGTTCTTGAGTTAGGTCGAAACGTACCGAGTGCCGACTTCGGACCATCGCCTTCTACGAGTGGGCTGCGAGGCACTTCTGCTGCAGCAGTCCATCACAACATCACTGCTGCACTCGGAGAGGATGCCGCCGTCAACAAGTCTACCGTATGCCGTTGGATGAATCGCTTCAAGGAGGGAAGTGTGGATCTCGAAGACGAACCCCGTCAAGGACGACCTCCGACCCTCGACGACGACGCCCTTCTCTACGCTATCGAGGAGAATCCGGAAGTAAGCACCACCGAACTATCGAAGACTCACTTCACTGTTTCCACTCAACCATAGCTCGACGGATCCACGATCTCGGATACAGGAAAGTTGTTGCCCCGATGGGTCCCCCATAGGCTGACGGAGAGTATCCGTCAGTGCCGGGTATCTGTCTGTCAGTCTCTCCTCCGTCGCCCGAATAGGAAGGAATTCCAGGAGGATCTAGTGACCAGGGATGAATCATGGATACTCTACGGTAACAGTGCTCGGGTCACCATCTGGATCCCTCGTGGGCAGGAGCCACCAACTCAGCCGATAGCGTACTTGCATCCCGAGAAGGTTCTTCTCTGTATCTTCTGGGATTCAAGAGGAGTCCTGTTCTACGATCTACCTCCGCAAGGAGAGATGCTTTCAGCTATAGTACTCAGATCCGGAAACTTGCGGATTATGTCAGGGAAATGCTGCCGATAAGAGCAAATGTCCACCTGCTGCTAATGCGAGACCCCATGTGACAAGGCTGACCCAGTCTACTCTACTCGAACTGGAATGGCATACGGTCCCCCACCCACTCTATTCTGCTGACCTTGCTCCCTCGTATTATCACCTCTTCCGCCCTCTCAAAGCGTTCCTGGCAAAGAATAAATTCGCTGATTTCGATTCACTCAAATCGGAGATGTCCGACTTTGACTATAGTAGGTAGTAATGGTGGCTATATTGTAGTTGATTGAGGTTGAGTTCTAATAACGTTATACTAAAGCGAATCTGAGGCCAGCTTTCGTTGCAGATCTTATGCAGAATAGACGTACAAGCCGTATCCCTCTATTGCAGATACGGCCAGAACGGCACCGCCCACCTGATGCCTCCCTTCTTCATGGGCTCGCTGCCTGCCGCCGTCCGCGAGGCCTTCGAGTGCCCGGACAGACCCGTCTCGGAGAGGTAGATATTGATTTATTGATTGATTCGGAGAGGTAGATGTTGGGTGATTGATTGATTGAGCGTTTCATTCGGCTCTTATGGCTGGTTACGTTGCGCGACCTAAATCGCCGCCACCACAATTATTTATTTATTTATTTATTTATGCGATTTCACAGAGAAATGCGAGAACAAAGAGAAAAAAAGAAGGAGCAGTGAGAGAAAGAAATACTAGATGGAAAGCTAACAATAAGAATTGCTCTGGTGTTTTCGCTGATTCCTAGCTGACGAAAAGGCAGCCAACGAAAGAGACGGCGTCAACTTTGGTCGTGTGTTATTGACGATTCCACATTCCCCCCACCACCCCCCCCCGCTCAGTACCATACCGTATCCCCTTGAGGCGTCCGCTCGCCATCTACCTGCACGACGACAATTCCATCGCGAGGAACATCTTCCCCACGACCGTACGTGGCTTACGTTTGCCCGTTTGCCCGTGGTTTGGAAAGGAGAACTACCAATATTATAATACTAAAATCTAATAATAATGGAGCTTGGCTTTTCGCATGAACAACAGAGTACACGACACGAATACTTGGTGGTCTCACGTCATGTTGAAGGAGCTGGGTGGAATAAAAGTGGAATAAATAGATACGTCAGTAAGCCATAATGCAAAGGCGAGAGAATTGGACGCATTCTGGAATCAGAGCAACGCGCGGATCGGCTCATTCCACTATAGTTAGGAACAGGAGTGGGGGGAATACATAGTTAGAGGAGGGAAGGGGAGTGAGACAAACGACGTGTGCACTTTGGTTCTGTCCCCCCGTCTCTATCTCTCTTCTACCTCACTCTCTTCGCATTTGTCGTTCCTCCAAAGAGTACGTGACCGGCGCTTGACCTTTGTCTCGAATGATGACATACAATTGAAAGGTGCCGCGTGATTTGAATCCTAATGCTCATTATGGCTTCATCCTTCACAACGGAAGTATAACCGAAGACGGTATGACTTAAATATATAATTAGTGAAATAAATTGACTTTCTTATCAGTCACGCATACTCTGAACAGCAGCAACGCATAAATAGTAAAAATAAAAGTTCGAAAAAAATATATATGTAAGTATAATAATTCGGAAAATGAGTTGGAA
Source organism: Micoletzkya japonica (assembly GCA_900490955.1). Lineage (NCBI taxonomy): Eukaryota > Metazoa > Nematoda > Chromadorea > Rhabditida > Diplogasteridae > Micoletzkya > Micoletzkya japonica. The sequence goes on from LS911574.1 coordinate 110,732, forward strand.
AATACTAATAATATTTTTAAATAAAAAAATAATAATAATAATCCGGGAGCAGGTGCTGAGCAACGAGGGCGTGTGCAACCTGCTCCGCGGGCAGTTCGTCGTATGGCCATGGGACGTGACGGCGAAGCAGAACGAAACGAAGCTGCTCAACTGGCTCCAGGAGTACAACCTCAACGACGTGAGTAAATGCGGCAATTTAAAAAAAAGCGCCGCATATGTACGGAATGCCTCGGCGGGGCGGGGCCCTCAAATAATGCGCATTACGGTTTGAAAACAAAGTAAAATGCACGAATCACCTGCCCTAGTCAGTAGCCTGATTCCTGCGTTGTCTGCATTCCTACGGGGACGCGCTTATCTCGTCGGTAATAATAGGAATGCGACGATCGACGGAACATTTTCCTCAACCATATTATAATGGTCCATATAACATGCAGCATGGTCCATATTATTGACGAAAACGTTCCGTCAGCAAAAGCTTATTCCTGCTTAATCTGGACTCTCTTCATACCGTTTCGCTCTCGCGACGGAAGTATTGAATGAGACAACTGACGGACTACATTTTCGTCAACCAACAACTGTATCTGTCTACTCTTGCTCGCATTTCCCTGTGATCTGCACTAAAATCTATCTATCTAACCATAACCTACCTACCTATCTTTCAGCTCCGCACCCATCTCATCCGTCTTCTCAAGGATCGTGAGCGCTTTCCGATGCTGCTGCTCCTGTCGAAGGTTGACCCGGCCCAGTCGTTCGACGGCAGTGGCTCGGCCATCCAGCTCATCGAGTACATTCAGGGTCAGTAGGCGGGTAAATTACATTAAATTAAATGAGCAATACGAAATAACTAAAATTTTCTATTATATAGCATATATTACATACGTAAATTTCGAAGTTTATTATTCTTGGCTTGCCTTGGTGCTTTTGGGGTATAACATGAACGAGCGAAGAAAGTGTAACTATAAATACGCAAATCTCGCTTGGTTTTCAACCGCTAGCATACTCCCGGCTCATCCGTCATTTAGGCACGGAATCGGCGGATCAGGCGGTCGAAAAGCTGGTCACGGCCATGGACGTGTTCTCCTCCACCAAGGTACTAATATTACGTGTAAAAATGGTTAATGATATGATGTTTTATAATAATAATATTATTATTATGATTATAATAATTACGCTTTTTTTGCAGCTGCTCCAGGAGAAGGCGGAACGGGAGCGGCAGGAGCGGGAGAAGCTGCGCATGGAGCAGGAGGAGGAGTACCAGATGAGTCTGGTCAAGGACCGGGAGAGGATTGCCAGGCAGGAGAAGGAGCAGAGGGAGGCCATCGAGGCCGAGGTAAGATTATTATTATTATTATTATTATTATTATTATTATTATTATTATTATTATTCGCGAAAAATAAGTTCCGTCAGTAAACTGATTTCCTACGTTGGCTGCTCTCTTCATACTGCTTTAGTCTCTCGTCGAAAGCATTACGGAACATTTTTTTTTCTCAACCATAAAACATGCCAGGGTTTCTTAATCATACATGGGCGTGATTGTCCAATCGGACGTTAGGATGGGTGCCTGCACAAGAGAGTCATAGTGTAAAAAAACCTGTTATGATGGCTGCTTTTAATTTTCCCTAATTGTGTAAGATAGCCTGCAAAAATGTTCGGACAACACTAGCCCATGTATGTTCTTAATGGTTATATGCTTCACCCGTCACAGGATGCCGTGAGTATGTTGAGCATACTATATTCGGAAATAGTAGTTGCCTGCTTATTAGTGTTGATGAAATGGGTGTACTGGATGGTCGTCTAGTCAGTCCTTCCTCAAGGTAATAATGGGCATTGCCTCAGGCGTCGGCACGCCGTGAGCAGGAGGAGGAGGAGGCCCGGAGGGCATCCCTCAAGGCAGCCCTGGGGGCGGAGCCGGACGAGAGCGCCCCCGACGTCGTCCACATTAGATTCCGCCTGCCCGAGGCGGGACAGGGACGGTAGATT
>LS911574.1:129521-141932 GCA_900490955.1 Micoletzkya japonica
CACCTCCGCCCCTTCCCTTGCTCTTCCCTTCCTGCTCCTCGGAGAGCGAGAGCGAACAGGCATTGCCAGGGGTTATTTAGATAGACGGTCTAGACTACAAACTACCCCACGAGATTTACCGCATCTCGCACATTCAGATGGCCGTATTGAGGCCTAGATAACATTTTCGAATCGGGATTTTTGTTCATCTTGTTGCCTAGCCCATACCACAATGTTTCCAACGGATAACTCAGCAACGATTTTTTCGTGGGACATTTCCTTTAAGGGGGGTCTTTTCGTTTCGCTGCTTTTGGCGACGAGATGCGTCGCGGTTACGAACGATGTGTGAAATATATACATAAAAAAGACCCGAATGGAATGAGGCGAGCCATGGGTACTATCTATTATGTCTGTGACACGGTGATGTGTCAAGATAAATGCGTTAAAAAAAGAAAATTCGTCATTGTACCCTTTCGAAGGGCAAAAGATGGAAGATGAGAAAAAAATATTGCAAAACAGGAGTTGTCCTTTGCAGTGGCTGCGGCAAGTCAACATCCATCGGCCTGGTCACTCGCCTCTACATGCCGGAGAAGGGAAAGGTGGGCAAATCATGTCAATTTAAGCAATTTTCGCCCTTCATTTGGGGCTATGCTGTGATGCACAAATAAATCGAAAACTAGAGCCCGCGAATCGATACCGATAGCAGATTTTCACCGTTTACGTTTCACTATTAACATGATCAGAATCGCATCTCCTAATGCGTACCTATGGAGTGAAACATAACCCTGGAAAAAGTGACTAACTGGATTAACTGGTATCGATTCGCGAGCTCTATCGAAAACACGTCCAATTCTTTTGTAGGCAGTGGCCTTTTGACCCGCCCAGCGGAACATTAAAAATCACGAAATGGTCAGCAAAATTATGCGATGAAGTTGTTTTTTTTTCTCAAATTTCATTTATCTATAATTTCAGGTGACAATTGATGGATATGACGTCAACGAGATCAACCTCGAGTACCTGAGGAACATTGTGGGAGTCGTGCAGCAGGTTTTTCGCCTTTGTTCAGCCTATAATAAGTTAAAAATAAAACAACAACGCAAACTCCGGGGGACGGTGCATAACGTTCTGCCCGATCCTGATCGAATTTTATCGCATTTAATTGGCAAAAGTTACGGAGATTACGGTAATCAGGGGGTAATCGTTGCAGGAGCCTGTTCTCTTCAACGCCACCATCGCCGACAACCTCCGCATGGGCCTGCCGTCGATCACGAAGGAGCAGATGGTCCACGTCTGTACGATGGCCAACGCCGACGACTTCATCTCGAAGCTGCCGCAGGTTGATATTTGATCTTTGGTATTTGATCTTTGAACTTTGAACTTTGATCTTTGATCTTCCAGGGCTACGATACGCTGATCGGCGACGGCGGTGTGCAGCTGTCGGGAGGACAGAAGCAACGTGTGGCCATAGCACGAACCCTGGCCAGAGATCCCAAGGTATAAATTTTAAAAAAGCATATATTTATTTAAATGTTTATTTTTTATTATATTTCAATTTTATTATACCTTATCACACAGCTCTTATATTGTCTAGGCACCGATTTTCCATCGAAAACTGCGATCAGTCTGAACTTTCCGTACCACGTTTGTGTGCAGAGTTTGCCACACGCGAGTATACATGTGTACACATATACACGAAAAGATGTATGTTTCCGGCAAATAGACCTTTCCGTCGGATAGTTGTGAGAAAAGTTTAGTGTGGAACGAGACGATGATTGAGGTCTAAGGCAGCTCAGAAACATCAACTGCATTTTGCGCAGATCCGGGCTTCCTTAGAATACGCAAAGAAAAGCGCAGAAGCAGAACATATTGAAGGTAGAAGAAAACGAAAAAAAAGCCAACTGACGAAGCATTTTTCTCAGCCTTGTTATTGACAAAAAATCATTGTCGGCCACTATCTAGCCTTCTTCCAATTCGCAACGAGAAAGCGGAGCCGTATGAAACGAATCCAGTCAGAGTGGGAATGAGGCGACTGCCGGAGCTTTTTCCGTCAACAATATTTATCGACATTGCCTTGTAGCGATGTTGTACTAGGTACATTGTACGGATCCTTGTTTCCCTTTCCATGTTCTCCTCACATATTTTTCTTTGTATATTGCATGATAAAGTATTATTATTATTATTATTATTATCATCATGTATTATTATTATTCCAGGTGCTTCTGCTCGACGAGGCAACTAGTGCACTGGACGCGCAGTCGGAGGGCATCGTGCAGGAGGCGCTGAACAAGGCCTCGAAGGGACGGGCTACCATCGTCATCGCTCACCGTCTGTCCACCATCAAGGACGCGGACAAGATCGTCTACATTGAGAAGGTAGACGGCACCACCGTTTGGCGAGCAAACATCGTTACGCGTAAAGTAGGACAAAATAAAAATTAAATAAAGGGTATAAAATGCATTATTGCAATAAATAAAATAAAGTAATTTGCGTTTGTTCAGGGTCAGGTCGCGGAGTGGGGCACCCACGAGGAACTCGTCCACAAGGGCGGCAAGTACTACGAGCTGGTCAAGGCGCAGCAGTTCCAGAAGGAGGAAGGGAAGGACGAGGAGGCGATCGAGGTGGAGGAGGACATTCCGCTCGAGTGAGTCGGCGATTGAAGGCACTCCGCGGAGATTGCATTTCCGCGCGATCCCGATCTATCGTTATGCAAATTAGCCTGGAAATTTCACAAGAACTCATTTGGGGGGGGGGTGGACCCAAGACAAGGCCGAGGTCAGCTATTCCCCACCGGGGCTAAAGAAATTGCATTCCGACCCGTAATCCAGCGACAATTGCTGACTCGCCCCGGCTGGGGAATTTCAAAGTGTGTATTAGGGTTTGAAAACCAAGCGCGCTTAGCGTATTTAACGTCTGCTTCTCTTCATTCTTTCATGCTCCTCATCACTCTCTCGGTCTCATAATGCGATTAGAAGGCTTGGTTAGCAAACCATAGTGTGCATATATACCTTGGTTGGCAGTGACGACGTGGTGGTCGCCGCGGCTGACGACGACGAAGCGGGCTCGCAGTCGTCGCACAGTCGAAGCGTCAGCTCACTCTCCGGGCGCCAGCAGTTCCAGCGTGGTATCTATGCCTCCGCACGGTAAGTAAGACTGGAGGAGGAGGAGGAGGAGGCGGTGGGAGTATCGAGAGTCTACATTGCCGACGCGAATGGGCCACTTTTCGCTGGTTGCGTTTCAGTCACGGCATTATCAGAATCACATCTCCTAGTACGTATGGAGTGAAACACAAACCTGGAAAAAGGGCCTAACTGAATTAAATGGTATCGATTCGCGAGCTCTAGTCGGAGTCTCTGACGACCGTTTATCACTTTTCTATCATTTGTCGAACTCTAGGTAGTCAGAGAGCCAGGAGAGTTCTGCAACCCGTTCTGCATTCGACGCCAAACTTTTTTTAGAGATCTATTCTCACATCTACTATTTTTCAAATCACCTATTCAGGAATTCGCTGTCCTCTCGCACGGCCGCCGAGGATGCAGTCATGGCAGAGGAGGCCGTACGACTCATGGGGGTACGGGGGGAGCAGAATCCTGTTGAATCATAGTTCGACAGATGATCGATGAGCGTGTCATCACAGCGCACTCCATGTCTTCGTCTTTTCCCAATCCTTCTCTGTCACGGAGCATTCTTACCCTTTGGTGATATCGATCATTCGTCGAACTCTACTTTTGCTGCTTAGATATTAGAAGAAAAGTTTCATCGAAAAAATAATCTATACGTTCTAAATTATAGGAAAAATAATAGAAAATAACTAGAGTTCGGGGGAAAGCGGAGGAAAGGAAGATTCGTTCAGGATGAGCTGTCGAACGGGGGTATCCTCAGGGCGATCAAGCATGCCCGCGGCAGCTACTGTCTCATGATCTGGGCCGTCATCTTTGGTAGGCCGATTATTAGTGTAATATAATAATTTATCATTAATGCAATATTATATTTCTTAGTGTCGTATTAGTGTGTATAATACAGCTTACCAGCTCATCGCGGCTAACATCATGCACATGTTTCATAGAGAAGGTGGAATACATCAAGTAGGGTCGCTCACATTTTCGATGAAATGCCTAAGTATGTAGGCCGGAATATTCAATGACTTATTCTAGGTATCATCCGAGGCTTCGAGCTTCCCGCTCTGGCCCTGCTCTTCGGTTACGTCTTCCAGGTACGGGTTTTTTGTTGTTTTTTTTCGGATTTAGATTTCCGGCATAGACAATATCCGGTCATACAGGCGCATGAAACGTAACCGAAAAACGTAGTCTGTACCCGGTTCAATACTATAAAAGCTATCAAACCAGAGTCTAAGGGGGGGAGGGAGTCCTACAGTCTAGTTTGCGAATAAGCTCTTGTCTAGAGCATTCCAGTCGGGTCTTTTTGATGTACATGTTTCATACATCATTCATAACCGTGACGCGTCTCGTCACCAAAAGCTGCGCAAAACGTATTAGTCAAAAAGACAGCCGAATGGAATGCTCTATTCTCGTCTCGCCACAGTGTTCTGAGAACAGTCAAAATGTTAAGCGAACGAGGTGACGAAAAATACGCCTGATTTCGGTAGGAACTCTCGCACGGAAAACACACCGTATCCTAAGCATTTTGGCTCGTTCGCTTAACATTTAGAAAACACTGGTCTCGCAGGGCTTCCAAATGGTTCCGTACGGGGCGGCGATGATGCACCGGATGTGCATGGGACTCATCTGCTTCGCGTCCGTCGGCCTCGGCACCTTCCTGTCGCAGTGGATCTCGGTAGGACCACGTGAATAAGAAAGGGAAATACATAATACCCATGAAAGCTTCCACCCAGAAAAGCTAATTCCTCAACAGTCGGCACTCTTCATAGAACGAGCAATTACATTTTCATTTTTCCCTCAACAACCATAAGTATCTCGGAAGATATAGATGATAGGATTATAGGTCTACTGGATACTGCAAGAAGTCTTTGACCAGTGAAATTCGCACGACATATCCCCCACTTGCCAATTTTTCAGTCCATCCTCACTGCCTTCGTCTCGGAAAACCTGCAGCTCAAGTTCCGTGTGATGACCTTCCGATCGATTCTCTACCAGGTAAGCTTGAGTCTGCCTATACGGCTGAGGAAAACGTTCCGTCAGTAAACACTTATTCGTACTTCTTCTACACTTTCTTCATGCCGCTTCGCCCTCTCGTCGGAAAGAAGAATTAGATAGACGACTGATGGAACATTTCCCCAACCATACTTACAGTTAGACACAGCAAATCGCGAGCGAACTGGCGTCATGGACCGTGCCAGTTTCTACGCGGATACTTAAGAATACTTAAAAATTTCTTTTTGTTTCTTTTTTCTCATTGCCAATGAGCGTATAGTAGAAATGCAATTGAGGACGCCGCCTATTTCGATAATCCTGCACATACCACGGGAAAGCTGATCACGCGTCTCGCCACCGACGCGCCCAATATGGCCGCGGTAAGCCTGATCTTTGATCTTTGATCTTTGATCTTTGATCTTTGCAGTTCTTCGACTCGCGCATGCTGCAGATCATCTACGCCATCTCGGCCGTCGTACTCTGCATTGCCATCGCTCTTGGGTACAAATTAGTATTTTTTTAAAGTCTTTTTCACAAATATTTCTCAGCGTTCATCAGGCTTTGTCAGTGTAAATTGTCCAGTCTACTTCGTCTACAATTCCTTAGCCCCCCATAGGGCATTTTCACGGTAGTGCCGTACGCTAGGGAGCGTTCGTTACTCTTTCCTGCAGCTTCGCTCTGGAAATAGGAATGAGTAAACCTAGGTAGCCAAATTTCCCTCAACCACCGCAGCCTTCCTAAGCCCTGCCCTTCAGCTTCTGCTGGCCCCTCGGGCTGCTCGGCATTCTGATGGTCGGCGCCCTCATCATTGTAATGCTTTACCTCGCCTGGAAGATCTACGCCCTCAACATCAAGATGGTCAAGGAGGACGAGGCCGGACGGGTACGGTGTGGCTTTATAGTACGGTAGCTTTGGGCACGCACGATGATAGATCATGTCGTTCGTGTCCACTTGATGCGTACCTTTCACGATCGAATTATATTGACCTGATGGCCGACGAGATGCATACGAGATCGTTTCGTGCACGTCATGTTGAAAATAGAAATCGCACATCGTCCGCTACCGGCGTCAAAATGCCGAAAGTGGAGAGAATGAAAAAATGAAAAAAATAAACATTTTATTATTTTATTATTATTATTCTTAAATAGAGAAAAAAATCAAAAGTTTAGCGGGCGATCGAGACGATCGAGAACGTGAAGACGATCCAGCTGCTCACCCGGGAGCTCAAGTTCCACGCGATGTACGCGGACGAACTGGACCGGCAGCAGTCGAGGGAGGTCATCAAAGGTTCGGTTGAGATCTACAAAAAAACGTTCCGCCAGTCGCCCTCATTCCTGCCTTATCACGTATCCTCTCTCGATCGTTGACAAGCACAATTCGCAATGGCCGCTTGCTTAGCCGCATGACGATTACATATTCCGCCGGTCGCGCTCATTCCCATTTGCGACGAGAGAGCGAAGCGCTGTGAAGCGAGTCCAGTGCGAATGCGCGTTACGGAACTTTTCCGGCACAAAAATGCGTCGTTTCATGGCATGATATAGGTAGAGCGTGAAAGCAGGACAAGTAAATATATAGTGATGCTTGCAGGTATCTACGAGGCCATCAACTTCACCATCTCGCAGACCTTCATGTTCTTCATGCTTGCCGTCGTCTACGCGGTCGGCATCCGCGTCATGCACATCGACCTCGTCCCCGCCGACAAGACCTTCCGGTAAGCCGACAACTGCCGAAAACCTTCCGCTCCTAACTAAACCCCACAATGTTCTGACAGCAGTGTAGGTACCTAAATGTTAAGCGAACGAGATGCCGAAAACTAACCCTGAGTTTGGTAGGAACTCTCGCACGGAAGACAGTTATCCCAAAGATTTTGGCTCGTTCGCTTAACGTTTAGAACATTGTGCCCCATTTCTCCTTTGTCCGCGCTCTCTTCATGCCGTCTCGCTCTCTCGTTAGCATTGGTTTTTTTGCGGGCTGATATGATTTCCGCGCAAACTCATTTTTACTCACGAGGCCTTATCTATGTATTGGAAATCTTAGGCGACTCAAGGGACGGCATGCATTGGTCATGCAGTATGCTGATCAGTTCCTGTGCGCACTTCCGCTCCCATCATAATTATATGTTGGGCTAATCGAAAAAGTATTAGTAGCCGTATTATCGTTTGCCTGGACCGTGGCGAATTTATGCAATATATGAAGCATAACGCTGTCAAAGACCCGATACTGTTTCATTGTTCCATCGAGCATCAAGCAAAGCGCCAGAGGGCGGAAATTTGCATACGAGCCTCGAAATTTGCATAAACGAGTTTATTGCAGAGCGCTGATCGCGCTTCTCGTCGCGTGCATTGCTGTGATGAACTCGACGACGTACTTCCCGGAGATTGTCAAGGCGAAGAGTGCAGCCGGTCTGCTGTTTGCGGTGGCCGACAGGAAGCCCACTACAGGCGACTCGAGTGTCGGAGACACGGCGGTGAGACTTGAGTGAAAAGGGATACTGTAGGGATACTGTCGATCGGATTGATCGGCCCTGTGCTGCTTAGCGTCATGCGCGAAATCACATGCTCTAATGATAACGCTTGGGTGCGCTTTCGCTAAGTTCAAAGTGGGTTGTTCCGATGGCGCGGAGGTGACAGGTAGCCACAGATATAGTGGATTAAACAGATCCCCGCCGGAAAGTCATTCCGAATATAAGGCGAGAGACTGTGTCAACGTGAGAGAATCAGACCCATTTTGGAACGGACGAAACTGACGGATCGGTTTATTCCACTATTTATACACGTGCCGGCATCGTGGACCGATCGCGTGTGTTTGCGCGCTGTTTTGTGCGTAATTTTACCTCTTCGTCGCTCGGGTGAAGTGAATCTCCGTCGGGAAATGTGCGCAAACAGTTTCAGTTCAAGGAGTAGGGAAAGAGGAAGGGGAGGGGAGGCTATTTATTCGTGGGCGCAAATAGGCGCCGAAAGAGCGAGACACTGCATGCTAAATAAAGTGGGACCGAAAATAGGTGTTATGTGATTTATACAGATTTATCTAGCATTTTCTGGATATGGCAAACGTATAGAACATAGATATGTAGGTATAAGAGAGGACATGTCTGAAAATTCCATTATTATTAAAATTATTATTATTATAAAATATTAATTGTTAAATTACAGGCGATCATCGGCAACGTCAACTTCGAGGGCGTCCACTTCGTGTATCCACAGAAGCCCAAGAACCCCGTCATGCGCGGCCTCAACCTCAAGATCAAGAAGGTACGGAATTCGGCTTTTTAAAATTTTTTTACCGCAATTTGTTCTGCAATATTAAATTTGCTTTCACATAAATAGCGCGCGAATTGATAATTTTTAGGAAAATGCAAATATATTTGTATAGAAGACTGACCAGTACACAACCGTTCTGTCTCCCATCACGGAAATTTGCAGGGTACTACGGTAGCGCTGGTCGGGCCGTCGGGCTCCGGCAAGAGTACGATCATCTCCATGCTCGAGCGCTTCTACGACCCCTCGGCGGGAGTTCTGGTACGTCCAAGGCTATGATAGATCTCACAATGGTCTGCCAACAGTTCAAATATTAGGAAAGGATTACTGACGGACTACTATTTCGTTAATAATGCTATCCGCAGAGCATCGACGGGCACGACTCGAAGAAGCTCAGTCTGGACTACCTCCGGACTCAGATGGCCCTCGTGGGACAGGAACCCCGCCTGTTCTCCGGAACAATCAAGGACAACATCTGCTTCGGACTGGGCGATGTGAGCAAGACTTACTTATGCACAAGGAAATAAGTACATCACGGAAATACGGAACATGGAAATATCAGAATGGATACGCCGATTTTGACAGCCACATTTATCCTATTATCTAGCTAGATTGTCTATCGCCGTAATTTTAATCATTTTCAGCTGCCCATGGACCGCATTCTGGGCGCGCTCAAGCTGGCCAATGCCAAGTTCGTGACGGATCTGCCGGGTGGGCTGGACACGGAGGTGAGATAAGCATTGTGCCTTTAACCATGAACGTAGCATAATAATAATAATAATAATAATAATAAAATATAAAATGTAAAAAAAATTCCAGGTCGGCGAGGGCGGCTCACAGTTGTCGGGTGGCCAGAAACAGCGCATTGCCATCGCTCGGGCGCTGGTTCGCGAGCCGAAGATCCTGCTGCTGGACGAGGCTACTTCCGCCCTCGACTCCGAGTCGGAGAGGGTACGCAGCTATTTAGCGTTATTTATCATTCACGAATCACAGTCTTCTCAATGTTAAGCGAACCGGCCAAAATGCTTAGGATACGGTGTTTTCCTTTCCTTCCGAAATCAGGGTTATTGCTCGGCGATCTCGTTCGCTTAACATTTTCACTGTTGTCAGAACACTGTGGAATAGAGTGCGGACTACCGAATACATGTGCATTCTCTCCATATCTCATTCTCTTCCGTCCTCTCCGCTCTCTCTCGGCTTGCCCGATCACATTATCTCATTCGATAGACGCACTCTATTGACGAAACAGTTCCGTCTGTAAGCGCTGATGCCTACTTTGTCTGCACACTCTACGCTTCGCGCTCTCTCGTCCAAAATGGGAATGAGTGGACCTGACGGAACGTTTTCTTCAATCATACCTGTGCATACTTTCACATGTGTATACTTTCACACAAAACTTGCTGAAAGCTCCCATAATGATCTTCATACCTGCCCAAACCTACCGTATGCAGGCCGTCCAACAAGCGCTGGACGCGGCGCGAGCCGGCCGCACGTGCGTCACCATCGCTCACAGGCTGTCGTCCATTCAGGTGGGCTAGCGTCTAGTTTGGTCATTGGTCTTTGACCATGCAAAAATAGGGCACGAAGGCGGTTAGGGAAGCTTTCGTTCTAAATCTTTACTAACTTATAACTTATCATTGATCTTTGATCTTTGATCTTTGCAGAACTCGGATGCGATTGCCTATATCGAGAACGGCAAAGTGCGCGAACTGGGCTCGCACAACGAATTGATGGCTCTCAAGGGTCGCTACTATAAGCTCATCAAGCAACAGGATCTGTCCGTATAATTGACAAGATGATGTGAGATACGGGGAAGAAGACCTCCCTCATATATTTTATCGGACGAGAAGAGACCGCTATCTCTAACGAGCATTCCCTACCCCATAAACCAATGACCGGTTATGCTTCACGAACTGTATATGAGAGAGCTGGCAAGGTGGATTCTGGGCATGCCCAAAAAAGTTCCGCCAGTAACCTCATTCCTACTTCGTCTAAGCTCTCCTCACACCGCTTCGCTCTCTCTCGTAGGAAATAGGAATGAGACAACAACTGACACGGAACCATGTAGATATTCACGTTCGCAATCCGCCCTGAAAGATGGAAAGTTCCGCCAGTAACCTCATTCCTAAGACTCTCATGCCCTGAACGAACCCAGCTCAATCGATATCTCCCCTCTTATCTATGTATGCTAGTGTCCCAGATCCAACGGGTAGACCTGGTTGCATTGTTGTTGCTTTTTTTTCGCCCGTTTTCCACTGTATAACCCTATGATGAGTATTCTCAAGCAATAACAGCGCCGAATAAATGCCTTCGTGTTATTCACTGGAGAACACCGATCACAGCGGGGATGGAGTGGAGTGGAGTGGGGTGGGGGTGGGGGGGGGGGAACAGGGGCTGATAAATAGATAGATGGACAGTCTGTGAAGATGACAAGGAAATGCGAATAAATAAGATCAGTGATAAAATGGAGATGAAAAGATGACACATGCTTGACAGGCACAGGGAAGGGAATGGGGAGTAGAGGCGTGCAATCGAGTTCTTTCCGTCTATATGCCTCATTGCTTTTGGTGACGAGACGCGGTTATGAAAAAGATGCATAGAACGTAGGCATCAAAACGATTGCGCAATCTCTAATGCGGAGGATTGTGGAAGATGGTCGAGACAAGTCGCTACTAAGCAGGTTGCACACTGGGAGAAGTTTCCATGACCAATAATTCGTCACGTAGTGGAAAATATTCTTAACTAAAAATCTTTCTCTTTCGCTTCATATCCCTCGTTGGAAATAGGAATGAAGCAAACGGACGGAACATTGTGCACAATCAGCAACGTTACCGTAGACGGGAAAATGCTTCAGGAGCCTCTAATGGAGTCGCGCAATGGAAAGAAGAGAAGACTGACGAAAGAGACAACCGGATAAGGCGCAGATGAAAATGGACCATGCCCTAGTGTATTGGATCAGCAAGCTCTCCCAGAGTGCATTGCCCGCCTCTCCTCACTCTCCATGCTCTCTCGCCGTCTGCCTTCTCTGCCGCCCTCTCCGTTTCGCGCACTCGTTCGCTCGCCCGCTCTCTTTCTCTCCTCGCTCTCCGCCCTCGGCCCACTCCCTAATTCCATCCAATATCGGTGGCATCCCTGCTGCGAGCCGCGCCTAGATATTGCAACATTGCACAGGCTTTTCGGCTACCGTATTTTCTGGCATAGACAGAGTGTCTAGATGGACACAGAGCATATAAATAGATATTGTGAGATGACAGAATTTTCATAAACCGGTGGACGTTTCTTGTCAGAAGTTCGTCAATGAATTCCTCCCCAGAGCTTTTCTAAATAACCTTGATCCCTGCTGCTACTTGTAAATAAATCCTTGCTGTCCGTGAGTCCTCTAAATTTTTAAAATTTAATTTGTTATATGTAAGTAAAGCTTCCTGAAGACGACGGGACAGTGTTACCCTAAAGGGAAAGGCGAACGCTCTTAATGACAAAGAGAAAGAGCAGAGGGGGGAGGAATGTAGCTAATCGGGAATGGGCTGGAATGAGGGAGGGGAATGAGAAATGGATTCGAGGCAATGGACTGCGCCACAAGGGGCTCTGGAACGCTCAACGCAATTCATATATCACTCGCAACCGCTCCATAATAACGAGAAATTCGCATAAGACGATCTCGAGAAACGCGTAAAGTCAAGTGCTCCCCTTATTTGGATCATTGAAAGTAGTGATGGCAGAATGGGAAGGAAAAGGGGCATGCCTTGTACACCAATCAGCGAGAACGAGTGAAGAGGACGAGACAGCAAATTATGGATATATTATTGACGAAAAAATTCCGCCAATAAACTCATTCCTACTTTATCTCCACTCTCTTCAAATCACTACGCTCTCTCATCGAAAATAGGAATGAGGCGGCTGACGGAATAGTTTCCGTCAACTATTCGTATATATTTGCACTCTTTCTGCCATCCCTCTCAGAAAATACTTAAAGGAGCCGGCCCACGAGTACGGTAGCATTTGAATTCCCGCTCTACCCTGATATTGCAATTTAGGCCTTTCCGCTCATCATTTCCTATCGTTCTTTT